>VMKM01002291.1:0-79163 GCA_008360985.2 Macquaria ambigua
TTGGCAACCCTGATGTTAATCTTCCCTGTTCCCTCGTCTCGAAGTCAGTGGGTTTCTGAATGGGTTTTTGGTTAGATGCCTGAAATAAGGTCTGTGGTTAACACAATAAAACACGTCAGTAAATACCCCACTCGTGAATTTTGAAGCTTTTACGTGTCTTTAAAAAGGTGGTTGCTAACAAGTGGCTAAGTGAGACTACAGAGTTTGTCAGGGACATTAAACATCATCACGCCGAACACAGAAACTCATCTACTCACTCGTCCGCCTTTACAGCCTCATTGTGTTTATACTCGCGCTCTTGCAAACTATTTGAAGTCAAACTTTCTGAAAGGCTTCTGTAGAAGAGGTAAGTGCGCAAAATCAAATTACAAGTTGGAAGCTTAGTGGTGATGACGCTGAAGTCATGCGACCGTGGTGTAGTTTGTTTATAGCCTAACGTTACATCATAAAAGTGGTGTTTATTTCTGAAGATTATTTTGCTGAACAAAACATCACAAACTTTTGTTTGCCACAGAGCTTATTTTCTGCAATAATCCAAAATCTAATGGAAAAATGCCATTGGATTTTTGTTGAGGGAACCAGGGCGATGCTAACCTACAAAAATACCTCATCCCTGCAGCACTTCTTTTAGCGCATTAAAAGGGTAGTTTTACATTTTCGGAAATATGTCTATCAGCAAAGATTGATACCGCTCTCCATTGTCTGTACACTAAATATAAAGCTACAGCCAGTTAGCTTAGCTTGGCATTAACACTGGAAGCAGGGGGAAACAACGAGCCTTGTTCTGCTCAAAGGTAAAAAAAAAAATCTACCTACCAGCACGTATAAGCAAAATAACATATTATGCCTTCTTTTTCTTGTTTGTTTAATCCAAACACATGAGATATAATGTGTTCCAGTGCACAATACCATGTCAGAACCAATGTCTTCAGTGAAAAAGGTGTATTACAGTATAGCTAAAAAATATATAATTTTAGATCAGGGCTGTAGCCACCATTTTTAATGTAACACCTCTACATTAACTTACCTCTATAGGCTAAATAAGATTAAAGAAACTAAACAGTATTTCCACCATTGAAACATTGTTCTAGTTTCTAGAAAATGCAAATTATCTTGCCAAATTCATTGTTCATAATATGTCAAAGTTGTTTAATGTTACCTAACCTCACAACAGAAAGTATAACATCACTTCTAATAGGAAAAATAACATGTTTCCATTGCTACAACCCTTGATTTTAAGATCATACAGTAGAACACACACATAACAGAGCTAATTAGGTATTACCCATTACCTATGGATTTACCCAATGCTTTATTGGCCTATTGTATTTTTGTTCTTTATACAATATATCTAATATGTGCTGCTCTGTGGCTGTGAACTCCTCTGCCCTTCAGTGATTTTAACTGTTTTATTTCTCAGGTCTGTGGTTTGTAGTCATACATGTGACGCTATCTTGATTGTTTGAACCAGGTTTGGATTAACCTGATCATGTTAACTCTGAGTTGGCTCTTTTGAGCGGCATAAACCTCAACGATTTGTTAAAGCTAAATGAACAAAAAGTCCAACTCTTTTCTACAATAGTCCCAGGTTTACTGAGTTATGTGGATAACTTTCCTGAGTAAAATCCCGAAGCACACATGTTTCACATGTTTGATAAGGTTCCAGGTTTTATTTAGTAATATTATCCAGATAACTAGGAAACTGTCTAGTATTGGGGTTAATCCTTGGAATTTATCCAGTTTTTTTATAGCCAGTTGATATTACCAGTTGAGTATTGAGTTTCCAACTTCATGTTTATGGAACCACATGCATTAGGAGAATGTCATGTCATGAGGGTGAAATATTATTTGTTTATTCTTAATCTTGTAATTCTAATGATACAATTACAACCAGAAACCTCCTGTATCCATGTTTTCTTTCTGTACTGTTCACTGAGTGACGAGAAAAAAAAGACACCTGTACACTGCAATGCATTCAAACAACAGTCTCACTCTGTTTTTGCTTTGTATATATAAAAGGAATGGACAAAATACTACAAACATCTAATGCAGTCCATTAGATGTCTAAAAGGGGCGTATGAGCCATGCAGACACCTCCATAAACAGCTGAAACAAGTTGTGTCATCACATTCGGACAGCACTGTGGAGACAATATACAGGTATACTGGCCTTTGTTAATCATGGAGAATAGTGGAGGTTTAACCTGCTGAGAAAATGTAAGTATCCAGTCATTCTGTCTCTCAACTCTCGCTACCATATGATGACTGTAATTTGCCAACTGAAAGAGGAAAAAGGAGAAAAGCGAGGATAGCGGAAATGTGAGAAAAATGGGTGATAATGGAAAATGTGATAAAAGAAAGCATGAAAAATATTAGGGATGTTACAGGAAAATGGGACACAGATAAATGACTGAATATGTGCTAGGACCAAGAAAAAAAGAAAAAGGAGGTGAAAAAAAATGGAGAGTTAAAAGATGTATTTCTATTTTTCAAATTTTAAAGAAATGGTGGAATATAATTTTGTGAGGCTGCACCTTAAGCAAAATGCTAATGTCTTATTGTTTGCCGTTTTCACCATCTTAGTTTAGCATGTTAGCACGCTAATATTTGCTATATTGGCACTAAACACAAAGTACAGCTGAGGCTGATGGGAATGTCATTAGCTCTGCAGGTATTTAGTCACAAACCAAACTATAGGACACATTCAAGTTTTGACCAGATGATGGCGCTAGATGAAAAGATGAGGGATCACCAAACTGATTACAGTTCAGCCTGAGGGGAACCTGAATGTCTGAACCAAATTTCACAGAAATCCAACCAACAGCTGTTGGTTTCAACATTTCACTCAAAACCACAAATGTCAACCTCACGGTGGTGCAAGAGGGAAAGTCTGGGGATCAACTAAATCATGAGGGTACATCATCTGGGAACCATGAACACTTTTGTTCCAATCCATCTTATAGGTATTAAGATATTTCAAAGGATAGTCAATAGTAAAGTAAAGTCAGTAGGCTTCATCCTCTGGAGCTGATGAGAGATACAAAATATGAAACTTTGTAATGGTTATTGATGCAAATGATTATGTGCTGTTGCCTCCCAAACTTCAACAAGTGGTTAACTGGAGAACTGAGTTATCCTCTCTTTTCAGATAGGCAGATACATCCTGTGAAGATGCAAAGATATCCCTTCCCAAGACTGACAGAAAAAAAAGAAAACATCACTAGATTGGCACAAACGTAGAGGGATTTGAGGAAGGATTTGGAGAGGGATGCAGGCCAACAACTCACAGAGACAGCTCTTGCCTAAGATCTAACCTGGTATTATGGTCCAAGGACCCAGCAGGCTTTGTTTACTTCCTGAATTCACTCTTCAGTGGGAAGAAGCTTTACATGAGGCTCGCTGTATTAACGGAGGATGCTTAGTTGCATAAGTAACAGCCAGGCTCAACAGCGAGGCTGTCAAACTGGGATACAAGTCTTGGAAGTTTGGACTAGTTTACTCAGAAGGTTTGGTGTTCAGGCCAGAAAGAGGGATCAGAAACAGCTGGTGTCTGTGAATGACTGAGATTGAGATGAGATTTTAGTCCATCATATTGGGAATTATTGCATTTATGTCAAGATAGTGTAACTATAATCACAGTTTTTGGGTAGTCACATACAGTATTACTAAATATAATACTGCTGTTTGTGTCTACAACACATTAATTATGCAGCGTAAAGGGAAAATCTAATAACAAAAATGGGGTCTATTGTAGGTAAGGCAGCAATTTGCCCGTAGTAGCTTCAACAGACCAGCATGCAATGCAGCCGCAAGACAATGTTAAGTTTTTATTAGGGAGCTGTGGGCATTTTTTTCCACATATCTGTTAAAAACACAAGCTGAGTGCAAACAATTCATACCTCTCTCCACATTCTCTCAAGGCTGTAGAAAGGCAGACAGCATGGAGTATCTCATAAACGGACCCTCGGATGGAATGTTAACGGCTTGAAATGTTCCATGAAAAGAAACATAGAACATTTTAAGCTGTTAACATTCAGCTGAAAATCGTCTGATGTACGAAGTGTCAGCACTGTCAAAACTCAGAATAACTGCTTAAGAAAATATTTTGTTTCTGTCACTTTTTCATGCATTCTGATGTTGTTTTTAATACTCTTACATTTGATATTTAAAGGTAGATTCTTACTCAACTAGTCTCACTTAACAGTAACAAACAAAGGAGTAAAAACACAATAAAACTTGAGTCCAACTTTTCCATTACACTTTTGTGAAACACACAAATATACAAACTCAGTTAGGCTATTTCAGAACATTTTTTTAGCTGTTCCTTACCATAGTTTTATTGGAGTAAATGTTGCTAATTTTGTCATTTCAAGATATTTGTGCAACAGCCTACTGTATGATTTCCACTGAGATTAATTATAAGTACGGTAGTTTACTTTATTTCTTGTGATGGGCCAATTGTGTGCCAAAGTCCACTGTAGCTTTCAGTGTTCGAGAAAAGATTTTACTTGTGATGACCCTCTTGGGTGTACTGGGGGCCCAGTTGATGTCTTTAATTATTGTGTTGAAACTCTGCCTTCACCTCTCACTAATAGGTGTCCATGTTTTCATGAGACTGTATCCTGTGTACTGGTAAATATCTTTATGTTCAGAAGAATGTCAATAGTTGAATAAAAATGAAAATGACTCACAATATTACATATTTTACAGTGTTAATATACAATTATTACAATTAACATGCAAGCCTGGATTATCAACCAGACAAAATGTGCAACTGTCTCCATAATACATGCAGAAAAGCACAAAACACAAACAATGATGCAATAAAAGCACCATAAAAGTCAATGACATTCATGACTGCATGACTGATCTCTCTTTAAAAGCTGTTTCAACTTGAGTTTAAAATGATCCCACTCATGATCCATTGTGAGTTCTGTTGGTAAGGACCTCCACATACAGTTTAAATACTTGTAGCAGTTGATATTATTACACTTACACCGTGCATATTCTCAAATAAGTGAGTGTAGAGCTGCAACAATTAGTCAATTAACTGATCAGTAGAAAATTAATTGGCAACTATTTTGCAAATCAGTCATTATTGAGTCATTATTTTTAAATTAAAAAAAAAAACCTTCACTGATTCCAGCTTTTCAAATGTGAATATTTGATGGTTTCCTCAGTCTTCTATGACTGTAAACTGAAGATGTTTGGGTTTTGGACTGTTTGGACATTTGAAGACATCAGTTTGAAATTATCAATTGTCAATGATTTCGTCCTATCAGGCAGGGGTCTACAGTGAGTCTGGGAGCCAGTTTCATGTTGCCTTAACAGGCCTATTGATTAAAATCTGTCCAAGCCTAAAGGTCCCCTCCCCAACCGGCGGCTCGTCTTCACTGACAGCTGCGTCAAAGTAGACGCACATAACCGGAACACCGACTTGGTCTCCAAAATAAACACTTAGATTTTCAAATTTTGAAAGTAAAAGCACAAACGTATTAACAATAAAATAAAGTATCAACACTGTCAGTATTTCATAAATATTATTATTTGATCATTACCATTGATGCATTACTATGTAAGCAGTACCTGTTAAACATGTAGCCTAAGCTTGTGATGGGATGTATTTGTCGAGGGTAACTTCAACTGCTTTATTTACTAGTTTAACTAGTTTAATAACAATGCATCACATTTCATCAACTGATAAAATGTTTTGTATGTAAAATCTTAATCTGCAAATAACTAATAACTACAGCTGCTGAGTAAATGTAGTTTAGCAAACAGAACAATATTTCCCTCGGGAATATTTGAGTGAAATAAAAGTATAAAGAGGCAGGAAACAGAAATACTTAAGTAAAGTAGACTACAAATTGTAGTTAATTACAGTAGGCTACTTAAAAAAATGCACTTAGTTTCTTTTCACCACTGGTTTAGATTATCAGGTTATCACCTAGAGGTGACCAAAGCCTAGTTCGTGCTCCAGGAGGAATATGTGCACGAATCTAAACAAGCGTTTTATTTTGAAAGTCACGACCAGAAGTGATTCTGGCTAACTTAACAGTGTCCACACAGATTGTCGTCTGTGCAGTGTTTTTAAAATAAAGGCAGAGCGCCGTCGCCAAATTAAAGTCCATGTCACGTGAGAATAAGCCTTAGAATCTGTCACAATTGTTTTTGTTATCTTTGCAAAGTCTTTTTAAATTCAGTGGAACCGACATCAGATCCTGTGGACCATGTTGATCAGGTACGTTATGGCCATTGTCCATTCACATTGATGTATCATGCTCAAAATATGGTTTTGTTTAGGAAATTCAAACTTCTTCTTATTTTTCTCCAGAATGTGATTTACCACATACTTAAAAGTCCATTAGCAAGGGGAAATATCCAAAGCCAACGAGCCGCAAAGCCAGAAATCATAATACAAGAGGCAGTATTGTAATTTGTCACTGGGCTTACCTACAGTGTTATTAATGGATTTCTAATGTGTTTGCCATGTGTGTTCTAATATTAGCAAGAGCTGTTTGAGGGAAACCAGATCTTTAAGAGAAACTCAACACCATAATTTAACACCACAAATGCTGCATGCATATGTATTATATCACCATAACACCATTTATTATGCATGAAGTGTTGATAAATATTTAAAGGAGCAATCCTTGATTTCAGCAGGCAACTGTCTCATTTGCACACCAAACTGAAGAGTAGGGTAAGAGGCCGTAGGGCACTACGATAATTTACATCCCTCTTCTCTGATACATTATACTTTTTCCAAAACACATAGAAAACCCCAAAGATGGCGTCATTAAAATTTACATGCAGAACAAATGTAATTTTAGAAAGTATTTGTCATAATCCAACTAACAATAAGTATCCAAACCTGTTATGACTATTGTGTGATATAGCGGTTTGTTCAATTTTGTTGCTTTGGCACTGAGTCCGACTTTGTAACGCCACAGACAGACTTCAACCGCGTCACCCAGAAGACCCCAGGGTCTCTATGAGTATGATTTCCACGATGTGAGCCACCCCGAGGACATGCTGGATGCCCTGAGAGGCTTCTACTCTGAAGGCCTATTCACAGACATTGCTCTGCAGTGCTCCTCTGGCCAGGTCCTGCACTGCCACAAGGTGGCCCTCTGTGCATGCAGCTCATACTTCAGGGCCATGTTCACTGCTGACATGAGGGAGAGGACCAATGGCCTTGTCAGGTATGTGTGAATATGCAAGAGAAAGGGAGAGGAAGGGGTCATCATGGATGGATTATGCCAATTAAAGAGACTAAAGCACTCGTATTCGATGCCCCACTGCCATCTGCTGGCAATCAGCATTGACCCACCTTGTGCATCTGCATCAACCCATGAACCAGTCAAGTGTATGCTTTGTCTCATTGTGTAAGCAATACTAAATGAAGGAAGACACTCTTGTATGCAAATGTGTATGGATGACTGACTAAAAAGCACTTAGGGCAATGTTAAATGTATGAATAAGAAATGTGAAATCATGACAAATTAATAACGACAGCATAGACAGGAGTATACTGGTTCATATTGTGGCTCACGGCATGGTAAACACCTTGTTGGCATTTAGTTATCCAGTTGAGGACATATTGCAGATACTGTCAAACATCTGCTGAGCTATAGTAGCCTTTAGAGGTCAGCTCTCCCTGACCTCTGACCGGAGGAGAAAAGAGTCTTCAAGGGATCAATAAATTATCACAAAACCTTTGAAACCAACATGGTGTAGCCGGGGTTTTGTGTTCTGCATGACCAGATGGTAATAGTTAACGGGGGAGCTGGGTCATGAAGAGAAAAGGCTGCAAGTAACCGCTATTGTACATTTTATCTTTTATATTGTCCCCCACAATGAAATTATTGGAAAGAACGTGGATGACATAATGAATTTCAGCAGCACTTGGGGGGAATAATAGTTCTTACAACTTGCAGAGGTTTCAAAAGCTGAAATGGGGGTGCTATACATTTTTCATATAACCTAGGTGACAGGCACACATAAGTGCGCACTGTGTCATGTTAACGACAAGAATTTCCAGGTTTCTGATCACCTGTGCAGACCTGACTTTGACTCCTCAACATCACAATCTGTCATAACAGCTTGCCTATAATGTGTATCAGACTTTTACATATAGTCCTGACCATGTTTTTCTCTAATGCAATATTTGTTGTAAATATATTGCCCCCCCCAACCCCCTATATATTTAAAGAACCCCTCAAGACATGTTTTAAGACTCATAAAATCTCTTAGAAATAATAATTTGTGTTTGATATGGTTTTTCCACAAAAAAGTCTGATTACCTACATTCACTCTATCTCTCTCATTGAAAAATCCAGAATCTATGAATATGCAAATATTGTTAATTTCAAAAGTTGAACTACTTCACTGTAAAGTCCATTCTGTGTATGTGCGCAGGAGGCTTCAAGTTTCCACATCACGTTTGTTTAAAGAGTAACTTAACAGCCCCTGAAAATCTAGTCTTTGCTGACCTCCAGTGGTTTAACTTTTCACGTTGCTGCAGTGACGTACAGGTGTACTCCAGGACCTTGTGACATCGCTGTTGGGCGTGGTTACAGGTTCAACAGAGCACACTTCTGACCACACCTATCAGTGATGTTGGGTGTAGTCAGAAGTGAAACTTTCAACCAGAGAGGGTTGCCATGATTGGTTGTAGGTCTATCCAGTTGCGTCCAGAGGCATTTTGGTCTGCGCCTGTTGTTAACGCCCCTTGGAAATGAACTGAGAGGTTCCAGACTAATTTGCATTTGCGAATTGGTCTGGATGTGTCAGGCTATGTTGGACCATGATGATGTCACAAAGTCATCAAAGAACCATTCCTCCTTCAGCAGTTGAATGTGTAAACAGCCTTCTGGTGTTAAACTCTGCACATACATCATTCTGCACAGTGAGGCTCAAACATCCAAGTGAAGGAACAATAAGAAAAGCTATTTTTTTGAGTGGAGGGAGACTTTAACATAAACATCACATTGGAGAAAAACAACATCCCTGGGTGCAAATCTGATACTGCTACAGCAGAAATGACTGTTTGGGATGTTAAGGAGTCAAATTCATGCCTGCTGTATTGCTGACGTGACTCAGAGCAGAAGCTGTTTGGAATTGAATGCATTTTCATTTAACTAAAACATAATGAAGTTATGGCTATGAAAAGATCAAAGCGAGAGACTACTTCTATTTACCTTTCTTTACCCTTGATTTGGTATTCTTTTATAATAATTGTTGGTTTATAAGACTTATATGACTAGTGATTAAAGTTGGTTTAATACCTTACTTCATGACTGCTACCTTCAGTTATGTGACAGGAACAATACATTGATAAACAAAAGTTGTCTAAAGAAAGTTAGATGTTGGTTGACATCGCATGTCAGACAGCAAACAGCGTGTAATGGGGAAATAGATCAGATGACATACTTAGTTCACACTTAGTACACATCATGTTTTTAGAGAACTTTTAATATGCCGCCGTAACTTTGCTAAATGTAGATGTTCCTTTCCATGCACTTGCTGCTACATCGCCTGCCGGTCTCTCATCTGAAGTCACTTTCTCTCTTCTCCTCTCCTCCCAGGCTGCCGTTGGTGGAATTGGAGGTCTTGTCAGCGTTGGTAGACTACATTTACTCCTCCAGACTCACCATAAGCCCGCTGAACGTGGAGAGCTTGCTGAAGGCCGCTGACTTGCTGCAGTTCGGAGCGGTGAAGAGGGCCTGCGAGGCCTTCCTGGTGCGTCTGCTGGACGTGGACAACTGCCTCGGCATACTGGCGTTCTCCCGGCTCCACGCATGCCTTACCCTGGAGAAAGAGGCCCGCAGGCTGCTGGCAGGCAGGTCAGAGATCAGCTCTCTCTGTTGAGTGAAACATTTTCTGCAGTGTGGAAATTGTAATTTTTAGAACTAAGACAAAGTGACAGCAGAACAATACTTTTATGATTAGTGGTTTTTGCTTTTTATGTCATTGAATATTTTTTTCACTGTACTTAAAAAGTCACTAAGGTCAGGCTCTTTAAAGACGTTTTACACATGAACAAATTAATGCAGACAAACATATTGGTTCTTATTAAAGTGCTCTCTATTCTCTGTAGAAGATTCCTAAGTATTTTAATTTCAGGAAGGCTAACTCTTTAACACTTTGCTTCAGGTTTCAGGAGGTGATCAAGGAAGAGGAATTTCTAGAACTGGATCCTGACAGCCTGAGGACTGTCTTAGCGGAGGAGAACCAGGAAGTGGTGGCGGAGGCAGTGGTCCGATGGCTGGTTCAAGACCCTCTCGTCCGAACAAAACATCTCTCCTCCCTGGCACTGGACCCAACAAGCTTCAGCAATGCCTTGCTGAAAATGCGTGGTTACTGTGAGCTAAATTACTTTGACAGCCTCCTTTCTATGTTCACCTTAACGCCCATGTTCAAACAGCCCTCCGTGAGGTTTAATAGGATGAGATCCAGCTCCAAGATGATAGTAATTGGGGGCTACCATTGGCACCCTTTGTCCGAGGTTCAGCGCTGGGACCTGTCGAGTGGGGAGTGGGTGCAGGGTGAAGACATGCCGGATCACTCCAAGGAGAGCTATGCCGTGGCCTTACTGGGCTGTACCATTTATGTGAGCGGGGGGTACAGAACCAACACAACTGAGGTGTTGGATACAGTCTGGGAGTACAACATCGATTCTGATTATTGGACTGAAGGGCAGCCCATATTGACTGCCAGGTAATTGTAAGATATAATGTCAGATTTGTTTTTAGAATTTACATTTTTTTAAAGGATGGGGTTAGGCTCTGAGTTTCCTGGTATGACTGCAGTGGTGGAAGAAGTGTTAGGGTTCTTTACTTAAAGCTGCTATAACCAATATTTTTATAAAAAAATGGATCAAATAACTTTGTGTAACGTGAAAGGGGTTGCTCATAGTGATGTCCTCACAGAGAATTATAGCTCTGACACTGCCATTCTCCTCAGATCTACAGAGCTTTTCAACGTCTTTTAAAGCCCAGTTCAGACCAAACATTTGCGACGAGACAAAACCGTTTTCGAACATTGCAGGGAAAAGTTGCAGCGGTATGAACTGGTCCGTCTCAGCTTGACTCAAGCCAGCTGATGACGTTGCCTGCGACTCAGCTTGTCAAATCGCCAGGGGCTGGTTTTAGAATGTAAGACACGTCACCTGTTTCAACAGCCAATCAGCTCCTAGCGAAGTCAGCTGGTCACCTCAACACTCTTGTTTTTTTATGTTTTCAGTTTCATCAATACTAGAAATGCAGCTGTAGCAAGTAACTCACTATCACTATCCTCATTCATATTTTAAGACGCTACAAATTATATCCAGCTACAAAAAAAAATCCTGAAAAGCCGGCAGTTAGAACGGAGGTACAAAGCGTCGTTGCTATCTAGTCGCATTGGTGTAAACTGGCAGGTTTCAGAATGTTGCAGACCAGAAGCTTCAACTCGTCTTGTTGCGAGGTGGTGGAGAGACCAAACCAGGGCTAAAATGAGTGTGAATACTGGACTTGCATTCATCAGATTAAATACTCCTTTAGGCAGACAGACATTAGCGCTGCATGAAAAATGCAGCCGACGCATCGGGGGTGGCAACGCAGAGAGCTCCTGCAAACAAAACAGACACGCAAACAAACAACAACAAAAAAACACGTGTCGACATGGCAAAAAAGTTGAAACTGGCTCAACAACTGGACTGTAGGTTTTCAGTCTGAATGCCCACTTACAAGTAAATGCATTTGAAATTTCACATATGTATTTGTAGCAAAATGTTACATATAATATTCTTGTAGCTGGAAAGTAACTAGTAATTGAAGCTGTCAGATAAATTGAAAGAAGTATAAAAGTATTATTTCCGTCTAAATGTAATGGAGCAAAAGTATACAGTAGCATAAAATGGAAAGACTCTTGAGTACAGTCTGAGTAAATGTGCTTGCTCTCCACCACTGCATTACTGATCAAATTATTGAACTTTATCTGAACTCAAAGGCTTCGGCTCATCTCTGTTTTGGCAATACTGTTGAACTTGGTTTAAAAATTGGTTAATAAAATATTTAATAATAATATTCATAAACCCCCCTGCAGGTACTACCACTGTTCCGTTGCTTGTTGTGGATGTGTGTATGTTATGGGAGGCTACAGAGGAGGCTCTGCAATACCACAAACTGAACTTTTTGATCCACTGAAGAGGAGGTGGATGGCTGTAGCTGATATGGTGCAAGGTGTGTTCCTTACATCTCTATATCGTTTCATGTAGATTTGATATTCAGCTGTCACATGAGCATTTGCAGTTTGTCAAAAATACCACAACCAAGATGATGAAAATGTTGAAACTAGTGAAACTCTTGTTTGACTGTAGGTACATTTCACAGTAATAAATAATTATGTACAAATTGGTTCAAAAGGTTTAAGGACAAACCCACAACACACAATAATTGATAAGACTTTGTATACTTGACTTTCAATGAATGATGGGTGCCAAATATTCCATATGAATGCCAGCATAGAATTCGTGCTAACAACAAGCTAAGCTAACATCAGTGGAATCAAACCACAGATTATCATTTTACACTTCGGTTTTGTATGAATTAAACAAACGTGTTAATTAGTGAGCTTTAGAGGAACTGGTAGGCAGATTTGGTTACCTTTGGATGGAGTCATCTGTTTTCCCATGTTTCCATTTGTTACACAAAGCTAAGCTAACTGGCTGCTGACTGTAGCCTTATACTGAACTGACATATATGAGAGTGGTATCTAACTAAGAATCTAAGAAAGCAAATAAACGTATTTCCCAAAATGTCAACTGACATGATCATGTCTGTTTTACAGGTGTAGGGAATGCCTCTGCGACTGTGTTGGGAAACAACATCTATGTAGCTGGTGGTAATTATGGCTTCAAGGGCAACTGTAGCTACAACAAGATCCAGAGTTACAAGGTGGACATAGACCAGTGGAGTATCCTAACCACTTGCCCCCATCCAGGTAGTTCTGATATCAAATCTAATCATAAAATAACCAACTTCTCACGGATAAAAAGATACTGCTTCACAAGCACTAAATAAATCAGAGACAGGGCCCCGCAATTTGCTGTTTCCAATTTAGCCTTTATAATTAAATAAATCCATATTTACATAAAAATGCTCAGATTGAAACCCAGTTATTGTCATGTCATTGCTCCCTGCAGAGTACGGGATGTGCCTGGTGTCTTTGAACAGCAGCCTGTACCTGGTAGGGGGCCAGACCACCCTCGCTGAACGCTTCGACCCATACACAGAAGAATGGATCCCGCTTGGCAGCATGAAGGAGAGGAGGATAGAGTGCGGGGCGGTGGCCATGCTGGGCTGTGTGTACGTCACTGGGGGCTATTCCTGCCCTAAAGGGACCTACCTGCAGAGCGTGGAGAAATATGACCCTCACACAGATACATGGGACTTAGTCGGAGATCTGCCTGAAGCAGCACGTTTGCATGGCTGTGTCTGTGTTTATAATGGCACGTAGTAGAAAGGCAGAGGCAAGCCAAAGATACTGCATCTACATCACCTCACCTTGGAACGATTGTAGAGCCAATCGGGTGAACTGGTTTAATAACTTCCAGTCAGGCAGTGATGTACCAGCTGGTTTGAGTTTTATGGTAGTATATGTGGTTCTCCCAGGGTCCGTCTCCTGAACTGCCTCCTCCAAACCAGTAGGGAAAACTGGAAAACCAACTGGATAGGGAATGTTTGATGCCCATGTACATTTCATTATCTCTGGGGTTAAAGAAATAGTGGACATTTTGGGAAAGAGTCCAAATATAACAAAATTTACCAGAACAGCACCTCTAAAGCTCACTAATTAACACAGGAAGTCACTGCTCTGGCCAAGAAAAAGTGACCCCCTGTAAAACCACCACTTGTCATTTTTACACTTTGGTTTTTGTACACACTAAACAAAAGAGTTATAAGGCAGAATGTGTTACATTTAAATACAGGTTAGCTGATTTATCTACTCTTTATGCTAAGCTAACTGTGTCCTGGCTGTAGCGTCATTTTTAATGAACAGTTATGAGAGTAGGATCAATATTCTCATCTAACTCTTGGCAAGAAAGTGTATTTCCCAAGATGTCAAACTATTCCTTTAAGTCTTAGAATTTGTAGAATTGGTAGTTGTGGCCCCATAGAGTCGAATAAGTATGATGGCTCAATTGGCCACAGTGTATACGTATGTACCATGCAACCAAAAGTGGTGGGGACATAAGGGCTCAGATGAAAAAAACATTTTTAAAACAGTCTTCAACATATGTGATTTTAGGCAATGTAATGGGGGGATTGGTATGACATCAGAGTAGGTAATTATGGCGGGTCGGGAAAACAATTACATAACGGCGCATCAAAAGGGCCTAGCCTAGGGTACTACAGAGTCGACAATAGAAAATAATCAGCAGAAACGCACAACGTCGACTGCACAAATACCAGTCATCCATACGCATCACTGGACAATGCACATTTGTTTCTTCCGTATTTACATTGCATTGTACATTTTTCTTATTGTGCAAATAGATCTTTCTCATTTCTTGGTTAACATTACTTGGTGCAAGCGTTTTCAGAACATTTTAACAAATTATGCTTTTAAAAAGTGATGGGGACAAAATCAGTCATTTCAAAAAGTGGTGGGGACATGTCCCCAGCGTAAATGACAGCTGTTCATTGTGAATTAGCAAAACTGCTGTATGGCTGCGTTTCCTAGAACTCAATCTGCTTTTCCTAGAACTCAGTCTCAATGGCCAGTTTTTTATTTTATTTTTTAACCTTTAACCTCTTCTAACCTTTAGGCTTGTTTTGTGACTGATTTCAGGTGCACTCAAAGAATACAATAATCTTACAGAGGTCGATGGCTGGTGTTTTACACGTTTCCTGGGGCCAGAAATAATCCAGTAGACATTTCTCACAGCAGACATTTTAACTCACTGTAGCAGGAAATGCGCAGGTGTAAGTAATAACATTAATGAAGGCTCAGTTCCAGTAAGTGTTCCGGTGTGCCAGGGATCCTAGAACTGGCTTACCTAAATGGAATGCAACTGTCATTAATATTATATTAATATTAATTACACCTGTGCTTTTCCTACTGTGACATTTCAAAATGTCTTCTATGAAAAAAGGCCTATAGACCCTTTTCACAGCAGACGTTTTGACTTGTCAAAGCAGTTAAAGCACAGGTGTAATTAATACCGTTAACGATGTCTCTGTTGCATTAAGCATATCAGTCAGCCATGCCAGTGAGGCAGAAACTGGTAAAGCTACATGTAAATGGAGGGCAATCCTTAATTATGCTATATAAATACACCTTTGTCTGCCACGAGAGAGGCCTATTGTGCTTTCATGTGTTCATCATTCTTTGACTATAACAAATAAGTTAGATATTTGTTTGTTTCCATTTGTTGTCATTGTTTTGTTCTTAAAATGGGTGAAATAACACAAGTAGAAATGAGCATGGGTAGTGTTATTGAATATTTGTTGACTCCGACTCAGCGACGGAATTCAAGAGCCCTAATTCTGATTCATCCATGAGACGGAAAGTTTCATGAATAAATCCCTCCTGTCTTTCCTGTTCCTCTGGGCTTCAGTCAGTTGCTGTATAGACAGACAGACAGACAGACAGGAAGACAAAAACTTGAGGCTCTTGGGCTTTGCTCAGTGAGGTTAAACTCAAACGTAAGATGGTTTCTGCCTCCAGAAAAGTTCCTCCAATAAGGCCAATCTGCTTGCCAGCGTCTGGTTACTGGATATCCTTAAGCAAATTCATCTAGTTACTCCCAATCAATTTAGAGTTTTATCTATTCTGAAAAGGAGGCCCTGTGTGTGTGTGTGTGTGTGTGTGTGTGTGGCTGTTTGAGTTAACAAAGTAAAAGAAAGAGATAGATGAAGACAGATTGACAGGCAGTCCAGCAGATAGGGAGGCAGACAGAGACAGACACAGAGGGATGGTCTCCGGTCATCTGTGTCTTTCCACCTCATCCTTATCTGAACTCCTGAATCACAGAGCGTTTCTCTCTGCACAGTCCTACATGATCATCACAGAGAAATGATACCATCCAGAGGAGAGTAATACCACTTAAATACATCTGAAAGTCTTCATGTAACTGGAGCTGCATTTTACGCAGTTTTTGCTTTCATTTTTGTAACTTATTTGAACTTGATTGCCCATCATTGCTACACTTAAATATGGTCCAGACGTACATATCTCATCAACTATTGGATGGATTTCCATGTAGACATTCATGGTCCCCAGTTCATGAAGCCTAATGATTTTGGTGATCCCCTGACTTTGCCTCTAGCGCCACCATGAGGTTGACATTTTTGTTTTATAGTGAAATGTCTCAACAACTGTTGGATGGATTGCCATGATATTTGAAACAGACATCCGCGTCCCCCTCAGGATGAATTGTAATAACTTTGGTGATCCCTTCCATTTTCCATATAGCGCCATCATCAGCTCAATATTTCTAGTGCTTTTGTCTAGTACTTTAGTTTATCACCAAATACCTACAAAACTAATGACACTAACATCAGCCTCAGCTGTGCTTAGTGTTTAGTGCTAATTAGCAAATGTTAGCATTCTAACATGCAAAACTAAGATGGTGAACATGGTAAACAACCTGCGTTTAGCTAAAAGCACTGCTGTGCCTATGCACAGCCTCGCAGAGCTGCTTGCATGGTTGAGTCTTGTTGTAACTTAATTGAAGTTGATTGGCCATCACTTCTACATTCTGTAAACAAATTAACAATGGTACTATTTAAATTTTCAATTTTAGTTTATTTCTGTTTTTCTTTGTTACATGTTTAATGCTGGCCAAAATTAGATTTTTACAATTCCTTGGAGTACAGTTTGATGTTTCAATGACAGCAAACCTAACCTAAGATGAAGATGAATGACTGATTGATCGCTGTTTTGAATCTGTTACATATGAAATCACCACTGTTGCATAAATAAAAATTATATTATACAATATAATTCAAGGCTTTATTGTTTTAGTCTGTGGTGTTTTAAACTGGAGCGAGAGGATGTCTTTATCGAGCAACTGAAGGGTGACACATATTAATTATACTTGGGGATAGCAAATATGCCATTGGCTGCAATAAAGCAAATATGCCTTTGTAAATTGTGTGAAACCCTATTAGGTATGCGCAGAACCCAGTCTGAACTAACATGACAAATGCTTACCCTTTTCTACCAATTACTCCAAAGTCTATGCTCATTGTTCTCTTTGACAATAATGGCCCAGATCTAAATCTCCTTGACCCATTTCATTTCAAGTTCCACTGCTGTGCTCTGAGGCTGAATACCAGGCCTGCATAACTCTGCTCTTTCTTACAAGTTTGGTGCCCTCTGCAGCACAGTCTGTATGGATAAAGTATTGAACAGAAGCTGCCAGGGGATGGCAGTGTTGCTCTATAAGTATGAGCAAGAATGTTTGTACCATGCTCTTTTGAGTTTTTTTACATTTTGAAACCAAACTCAGAGGAGCTTTGCTCTTGACAAGCAAGGACACGAACAATCGTAAAATCAATGAAAGAGCTGATGGACAAGAGAGAATCTTGGTGAATTACCTTTGGATGTAGCCTGAGTAAGTGCTCATCCTTCATCAATTATGTGGTGGAGGGTAAAGCCCCCTCATCTAAACTGCTTTCACTTGCAAAATGCAGTTTTCCCACCTTTTGAAGGCTGGGAAGCATATAGCATTCACCATCTTCTCAAAAACCTTTTGTCAAGTTGACCCTGAGCAGCTTATCCAGGTGCTAAGCAACAACCTTTCTACTACAGCACACTACTGCAACAAGGGAACAACCTGTGTCATAATACATTTTACCCAAAAAGACTAAGAAGTACTCATGACAAAGCAGTGATACATATTTTAGTACCTCTTTACTAGGTGTTTTTGTTGTAACTATTGATTGTGGTGATAATGGAAGGCCATCGTGGCTCAGGAGGATAAAAGGGTTGAGGTACTTGAGTATGAGCAGATAAGATTGGTGGTAACTGGTTGTCAATAGAGGTTAATAAAGGTCCCACATTATTTAATGCCACTAAGAAGAAAATGAGGAGGGCCACTAGAAATCCACTTCTTTCACACACCCGGTATATTCCGCTCATATTTCCTCCTTTCATCTTTCCTCTCGCCAATGCCCTGATCCTTGTTGTTTTCACCCACTTAAAGCTGATAATGAAATGTATGCACTGGGCGAAGCAGGCGATTAATCAGAGCAGATGTGTATCTAGGTGAGTGCCAGAGCAAGTCTCTGGAGTGCAGCGGCCTGACGGCTCAAACTCCACGCTGGCTTTTAGTAGGGAAGCCGAGCCCTCGCCTCTCACCCCATGGCTGTCATTGCCAACGTATGTGCCAGCCTGCCTTATTACAATTAGCTAGCTGGTGCCGAAATGTCCTCACACTTCAGAAGCGATCACGTCTCATCTCGGCCAATGAAAAGGCTGCTGGTGGGCTGTTGTCATGTTTGCTGGCCCGATAAATCTGTGATGACAATTTACTAGCACAATAAAAGTGTTTTTTGTCCTTAAAGAAATATCACAGCAACCTTCCTGTGATATTTTACATTGAAATGAGAATATTGTAGTTGTTGGTAAGTTGGTCCACTTTGTCCATAGTTATCAACACAAATTTTGGTGGCCTTATGCTATTTTCTGTCCCATATGATATCCTCATAATATTCCTATAATGTTATTACAATGCTATCTAGCATATTAATAATAATAATAATTATACAGCTACACTTTCAAAACAGTTACAAAGTGCTTTATGAGGTAAAATTAATGAAATGAAATAGATTAAAATATCTAAGAATAAAATAAGATTAAAAAAGCCAAATAACAAACTTATAAAACATATCAGAACCAAAAATAAATAAATAAGTAAATAAAGCATGTAACATTGATAAAAGGCTTTTTAAAAAAAGGATTGATAAGTGATATAAAATATGTTACTGATTCTGCATTGTACTCAATAGTTAGCTTGTTTTGTCTTTATCACACTTTATCTCTTATAGTATGTCTCTATAATATTCCTGAAATCTTTATCAGATGTTACATACAATTTATGGTTCCATTCTTCTAAAAGGTGTTTATTTACAACGATTCATCTTCTGGAGGGCTACACCATTAAAGCTGTTTTTCTCTTAGTGTTAGACTAGATATTCTCATAATGTTGCTTGCTTTATGCCTTAAGATGAACTGCAGCTTTCAAGCTGGATGTCATTGAGTCCACCCTGCTCAGGCTTTCCAAAATGGCCAGAGCAGGTGCCATTGCTTGCACATACTCAAGGATGAACTTAACTAGTACACTGAATGCTTACTGAGATGTTCAGTGTTTACAGATTAAAACTTAAGTATTTGATTAAGAATTTGTTCTTTCATAGTGTTTCTGTGTGAGCTTCAGTAGGTTTCACAACATATAGGACTAGTGTCTGCACATGGCAAAAATACCTCTTTTAAAGTAAATTTCCTCACATTGGTGTAAGGTGTGTTGGAGAAAAGAAGATTATAAGATTAGATTTTTTTAAATGGAAAACAATTTAGGTATTATGGATGCCTGGGGCAGCCAATATCAGTGGTTGAGGCATGTGTGCAAAAAAGTAAAAATGTCCTACAGAAGTGAGATATTGCTTTAAAGAATCTGATATCGCACATGCGGGCTGTCTATACTGCAGCATGGCAGCAATGTGGCACCTGTTTATGAGCTTCTCATAATGTCTATATTGTACCATTATAGTATTGCTGGACTTTCAGAATGATGTTAAGAGAAAAATGACAAGATGAGGATCATTTACAGGCGAAGGCCCTGTGCTCTTGTCAAAATCACATTGCTGATGTTGGGGAAGACCAGGTCTACATACTGGGAATCCTGTGATGTACAGATAGGACTCACGTTGTGTCCTGTCCCTTAACGCTTCATCTTCCACAGTCAAAGATGACTTCTGTGTGCTGTGGCCGGCCTGAAAGATCACAAATCACATTTGGACTACAGAGTCTCATTTGAGCAACCAGAGAATGGTGGCGAGGTGAGGGGCTGGGGGTGTGAGGAACAGCTTTATCTAACCAGCTTTGTCATTAGTGTCAGACTCTTCACAACATCTGTACTAGATGATCACAGAAATACATTCAGTCTGTATTAAGGGTTTCTTGCCCATCCTGACCCCCACCCCTCACTCGTTGACATCATCTAGAAGTCAGTGTGATACATTGCATGCCAATTGGAAAAACATTTTTTTTTCTAAAGGATATGTTTGTGGACATGTGGGAAATAAAAATACCATTAGATTTCTGATACAAAAAAGATATTTGCCTTAGTTTTGTTTGTTTGAGCAGCGACTGGAGAGATGGGAGGCCAGTTGTGCAAGGAAACACCAAATTATATAAGTTATTTTGCGGTGAGAATTAAGCACGGTTCATCTCATGTCTCCTATCACATGGCATTAAGTTAATTAAGGTACCGGCAATCTTCTTTTTCCCTTCATTTTCTTCTCTGCAGGCTGTCATTTACTCTGATCATCTGTACCTCTATGAACTCATAATCACTGTCACTCAAGACACCCTCACCTGCCCACACACACACACACACACACACACACACACACACACACAACCATGTTAACTCATGTTAACTCAAAGTACTGCTCTAACAAACTGGTGTCAACATTTCTACATACTAAACCTAAAACTAAATACTCCCCAGGTATGATAATATACTAAACAAACCCAAAGATGTCATCACGACCAGTTTAGGCCTTGCTAATGTCCTCATCACATTTACATCACCGTACACTCCTTGGAGTCAGTAAGTATTAACCTAGCTGCTCAGCAGCACTGCACATAATGTGGTATGTGATATACAGACCGTGAAAAAAAGGTAACAGGCAGCTCACCAATAACTGCTCAATTTGTATCTACATTCACAAGTTCAATGGGAAATATCCAATAATTATGTTTTTGATAAACTTAATTTGCATTTTGATATTTGTTTGTTTATTTATATTTCCTGGCTTCAGTGGGCAGTAAAGACTGTTAAAACCTCATTTATCTTTCTACAAAATAGTAAAAAAAAACATGGCAACTATGGCATGGTTAAAGTTAGTTGATGATTGTGGTCACAGCAAATAAACTATGCTAAAGGATTAGGCATCTAAATAACTTGATTAGGGTAAGGTGGTTCATATTAGACATCTAAATGTCAAACTTTGTTAACCATAGGTCAACCTTGTTAGCTTGTAAGGTTAAGGTTTTGGCAGAAGCATTCATTAATTTTTTTGGCCACTTTGAGGACAGTGGAACAAGCTGAACACACTTTATAAAGTTGTTGTTTTGAACCTGTTAGCAAACCAGTTGCTTATCCAGCAGACACAAATAAACATCAACACTTATTTGGACTTGGTGCTAGGCACCACACAGCAGATTTGCATTTGCATTTTTCTCATACTGTCTACGCCAAGGAAATGCTTAAAAAGGACTTCAAATTAGTGTGATTTCAAGTGAAAAAGCCAAATACCATCAGATACAATCGCACTGAAAAAATATGATTCTTCTATATATATATGCACAGCCCTGTTAACAAAGTGTGAAATCATTGTAAAGGTCTTCAGACTGAAGCCCACAGAGCTTGACATCAAGCAGGACAAGCGCCCCCCTGGGAGATCTGCCACCAAGGGAACTCTTCCAAGTGGAAGTGACCAAGCAGAACCACAGAACAGGTTGGTAAAATTCTCATTCAACAGTTCTGTCGCTTGCTGTCACCACAGGTCAGAGCATGGGTCAAGAAACTGGGCAAGAAAGAAGACCATCTTCTGTGAGACCCAGCTGAACTCCACTGTGCTTAGAGGAAAGCCTTGTGCGTCTGAGGGGTTCTATTTCCAGGTTGTGCTAGTATCAAGGAAGAAGAGGCATCAAATAGGTGAAAGTCATTCATCTCACAGGTCGCACAAAAGAAGCTCTCCATCTGTACACTTTAAGAAGCCTTGTAAAAGGCACAGATCTCAGTACTTCAAGTGAGGATGATTATCCAACTGATCTGTGTGATGACCTGTGTGGGCTGTAATTGTGCCCAGGCTGTAGCTCCGAAGAGGGACAAATCTTAAGATCAGGTAGAACCCCATGTTCAGAGTCAGGAGGAGAGAATTGCCCGTATTCTAATGGAAGAAGTCCAGCATGCTTTGTCTTTCCTCAGGGGACTGTTTGATAGATGACATGACTAGATGAAAATGGAGACGGCTACTGAGTAGATGAGACAAAAAATTGAGAAAAAGTACACTATAACAATCCTGCCATGACCAATCTGGATTGGGTTGCACGAGCTATTTGGAAATCCATTACTTCTGTGCCTAAAGTCCTTCCTAAGTTCTAAACAACTAACTACCAAAATAGTGATTTACTAAATCTGGTTGCACCATTAAAACTTAATGTGGCTATAATAGATATTTTTATAATAACAATGTAGCAAATGACAATGTGTTGGCCTAATGTGAAACAGATTGCTTGTATTGATGGCCCTACAGACAAATTACCACCCGACTCTGCAGCTCCCCTCGGCGTTACAGAGCTTTATAGTGTCTTTCAGCTCATTGTTTAGCTGTACAGCCCACAACTTTACTGTTTTGGTTCACTCTAACAGCTCTCACAGCGTTGTTTCAGGCCGCAGCAGGCAGCAGTTTTTCCGAAAAAAAGGTCTAAACACCCATAACCAAACAGCAGGCAGACACAGTCAGGGACTAGCTGGTGAACACAGTGGAGCATTTAGGAGCTAAAGAGCCAGATAATTCCATCAGGAGTTGGTAGAGACCAAAAACAGAGGCAAAGGAGAGTTGATATTGGACTGAGGTAGTCCAGACGTTCCCAAGTCAGATGAGATATATAATCTTTCCAGCGTGTTCTGGGTCTAGCCCGAGGCTCCTACCAGTTGGACGTGCCTGGCGTCCAGGAAGCATCCTGATCAGATGAACCACCTCAACTGGCTCTGAGCAGCGTCTCTACTCAGAGCTCCCTCCCGATGTCTCATCTCCTTACCCTATCTCTAAGGGTGACCTCAGCCACACTATAGAGGAAACCCGTTTCGGCCAGTTGTATACGTGATGTCATTTTTTCGGTCACTACCCAAAGCTCATGAGGGCTGGAACGTAGATCGGCTGGTAAATTGAAAACTTTGCCTTCTGGCTCCTTCTACACCACGAGATGGTGGTGTTGATTATTTCCGTGGTGGTGCCCTTATAGTCTGTGATCTGTTGTAGTCCTTGTCACATATGCCTGACATCAGCAGTAGAGTAGTAGCATTCCAGCTTCTGTTTGTATTGCTGTTTTGCCGCTGATTGTTTTCCGCAGTCTGTACTTTGCTGTTTTGTACTCCACCTCATTGCCTGATCTAAACACAAGAGAGCAAGCACGTAGCATGTATCATACTTGACTGTTCATCCAGGGCTTCTGGTTTGGATATTTTCTGGCCTGTATGGTGGGTACTATAGTGTTAATGCAAGTACTGATGTAGCCAGTCATACATTCGGCGTACTCCTCTCTGTTTATAGATGAATCCTCTTAGCCTTATAATAAGTTATAAGGCTAAGTTTGAACTCACAAAGAGCTGGTGCAACTGGCTCCTGGTCTTTAAAATAAGGCAACAAATTCTTCTAGACCCTCCCACCTTTGCTCTGATCGCAAGTTGCTGGCAAACAAATGGTGGTGATGCATTTCCCTCAGAGAACTGGGTACCATCACATGCAAAACTTAGAGAAGAAACCCTGTCATTAAACATTTGTTTTGTTTAGGCTGTAGGTGAGAAAGATGCTTATGTAAATTAGTTAATGTTTACAGAGAATCCCTCCAACACCCCACAGTTACAGGCCCTCATGCCACCACACCTGTTTCAGGAGAGGCCAGGTTTCTCCAGCCTTGATAGCAAAAGCTCTCTCTAGCACAAAATAAATTTCAGCAGCTTACCTGGATGACGTTTTCATCTTCAGAAACCCATGGCAAGAGCACTCATTCACATGGAGGACATCTTGCAAAAGATCAAACTGTCAGGTCTCACCATAAATCCAGGAAAGTTCTCTCTTGGAGCTGAAAGTTGCATTTGGATCCCGTGGATCCCAGGACAAAATGGGGATAACCACAGGTTGGCACATAAAACCATTTCTCAGGTACGGATGTTTTTGACCCTGGTGCTACCCTTTTGTCCCACAGCTACCAATAAAACCAAGCTGGCCTGGGGTTAAGAGCAGGAGAGGGCATTCATGGATCTCAAAGAGACCCCCTGCAATGAATCTGTACTTCTGAGCCTCAACTTTGATCTGCCCCTCTCCATCCAAACAGATGCCTCTGGTAAAAAATGTGCTTCTGCAGGGCACACTATCTTTTTTGATTCATTATTTTGTTCTTAATTATAGATTTTTTATGCTTTTATGCGTAGCCTTTATTCTGAAAACAAGTGCATAATGTTATCAGACTATCAATTAAAATTGACCTTTTAAGGGAATGTAAATTTGTTTGTTCTTACTCTTTGATAACTGTCAACCATGTGTTCAAAGTTGGTGATAAATCCCTCACACCATATATTGAGGATATTTTTTAGTGCTGGATTTTTGGGCTGAGAAACTCAGCCTATAAACGGCAAAGGTTGTGAGGTTAGAGGGATGTAGTTAGACTTGCTGGCAGATTTTGTCTTTGGTTTGTTAAAAAAAAAAATTAGGACCCATGGCGGTTCTAGGTGGGGGCCAGGGGTGCCAATGCCCCTGTTACAACAAGCCAGGACCCCTTGTGGTGCCCCTAAAAGGCAGTTTTCTCTCAGGAACAAGGCAAAATGTGATTTTAATAAGAAACTATTTAATAATTGTCTTCAAATAACAGACCCTTATTAGTTTATTGTTGTGGCCATGTTCCCATTTTTCACAGTTTTCTCAAGTGAGTGAAACAGAGCCCCTCTGGATTGTAACAGCTAGTAAATGTCAGCCAGTGTGTGTTGTCATACACAATATTAGGCCTTATCTGTCAGATCCGTTCACTGTCATGTGAACTGTGAATAGAGTTGGCAGAAAAGAAGAAGTGTATTGTGAAGCCAGTCATACCCTGGCCTCATAGCCAACATTCTTTTAAATGATACAATTAGCTTATTTTCCAGTGTTGCTAATGATAAAAGCTCTGGTGTTTTTGCTAGCAGCGATCTGCGATTCTGTCAACAGACAAACAAAATGACCATCACAGCGACACATGCAGTGACGGACAGTGGATACTTCCTCTACATGAGAGAAAGGAGAATGGACTTTGACCTGAAGTAACGTGAGTCACATACACCCTCTCTCTCTCTGTGCCATCTGTCTGTCAGTCTTTTTGAGTGTCCCTGATTTCTTCCCGATGGTTAAATATGTCTCTGTGGCCATCTGTGTGTGCTTAACTCCTTAACGAGAACCCAGCAAGGAAGTCATATTATGTGCTGCATTGTTTGCCTGGACACTGAAGCTGTTGTAGTGTGCTGTCTACATGAACACAATTGCAGGGACGGAGCCTGCAGGGCTTTGAGTAATTTGGAATTTCTCCAGGGTTGCATGTATTGGTTGTTTAGTTACCTGTTGACTGTGTGATTTGTGAATGAGCCTGTGCAGAAGGTCTGCTAGTTGCTTGTGAGAATTCCTCAAGATACACACATGGATACTTTTTGATGTGAACATAAACTTTTAGATCTGTGAATCTTTTTGTATTCAATACTGATCTGTACCTGTAACAGACTATAAGCTTTGTAGTTATAAGAAACGTGTAAATCATGTATCTATATGTGCATTATTTCTTTTTGATATCAACATCTAAAAGTTGACTAATTCCAGTGTTTCTGAAACTCCCCACTGCTAAATGAGTGCTTAGTTTTAGAGTTACTTTCAAAATTTCAAAATAGCCTTTTGGCTAACTCTGGTGCATTTACAGCAATGGTTATTAATGTGCACTGTCCCCCGTTAAGTAACCAATAAATATATTTAAGTTATCTCCGTCTTCACTAACTATAACATTAAAATGACACTTACATGTTAATGCATCAGTAATAATAACGTAATAATAATAATAATAATAATAATAATAAATAATATGACAGGTGCCATTCTACCTACATAATGAGTACCTTTACTTTTAATACTTTAAGTATTAAAAGTAAAGGTAAGTTATCCTAACCCTAACTTCGGTTAACTTCCTTCACTGGGTGAGCTTGTGTGTTGTGTTTGTTCTGATGCCCTCCCATATTAATGTGGGTGGAATAATTGGTCAGTTTAACATAGGGACCATCAAGGGAGTGATGGTAGGACTGTCCAAGTAAATTTCAAGCTCCTTTCATTAGTAAACTTGTGGTATGTGTGGTACGTAAACATGTGTCTGCAAATAGTGAGTTGGCAAAACCCATGCAGATTTTTTTTAGGTATTTAACTAGGGTTATTAAAGGTATCTTGATGCTGACATTTAAAGCTGGCGTAGAGCAAAGCGTAGTCCTCTAGGGCAGTCTTTCCCAAACTTAGGGTCGCGACCCAAAATGGGTCACAGACCCGTTTTTATTGGGTTGCCAATTGGCAGAGTACAATGCATAACAATGCTAAGATATGAGAATTCATACGCTGGTCTGTTGAGCTCAAATGCTGTGTGCTACGCACATACTCATAGAACTGGAGTTACTTCCAGTAACTACTTTTTTTTGCTACGCTGGTCTGTTCAGCTGAGATGCTGTGTGCGGGGATGTTTAGCCCCGCGCTCTCTCTCTCTGCTCGTGAACCTGGACCTGAAACCATGTTTGCTCTCTCTGACTGAGGTAATGTTGAGTGTTAGCTGCGACTGCTGACATTAACTTGTTAGCCGTGATTGCACCCCCCCCCATCTCCGACTTGCGGGCTTGTCCCTAATGTGGATTAGACAACAAAGTGCATTTATTCAACATTGTTTTGACGGTGGAAAAGTCACTAATGTGTGTGTTACATTTGTATTAACCTAGTTAGTGTGTATGTGTGTTGGTTTCCATGCCGGACAAATGTAAGAAATTCCGTGTGTGTGTGTGTGTGTGTGTGTGTGTGTGTGCGTGTGTGTGTGTCTGTATATGACTAATGTGGTGGTGACTAGTGAGAGTGGTGATTTTTAATGATAATATCCTCTCTGTCATCTACCTCTGTCTCCGTCAAGGCATTCATGGTTTGTTGTGTTCTTTGTGTTCTGTCGCTCCAAATGACCTGGTCTGGGGCCCAAAAGTACAGCAGAGAGCACCATATTGACCTAGCCACTTTTAGAAAGAAAAATGAATTTGATGCACTACAGAGTTCACGCAGATACAACGCACTCTGTTGGATTGGTTTCCAAAGAGACGAAAATGGTCCTAATGACTGGAATTGGTATGATGGAGAGGCTTTTTACACTGGAATTGCAACACAAATCAACCTGATAACTATCTTGGAAATGAGAACTGTGCTCTCTGGGATGGACATTTTGATATGATTTGCCATGTGATCGTCAAAATGCATTTCTGTGTTATGAAGATGATCTTAGTGAAAGAGAACAAGACAAGGGAGGAGGTTCTGGAACACTGCAGGACTCTTGACACAGACCCCAATTCAAGCAGCATGTACTTCAATCATCTCTACGGCCTCACGCACATGCAGTTTGGAGGCGACAATTTGGATGCCGGAAAAGTTATCCTAGATGGCCAGACACAAGAGGTGTGGATAGGTCTACATTTCCTGGCAGGACATGGCTGTGGGTGGACGGGATCCCTCTGCGGGAACAACTGCCTAACTGCCCTGCACCCAGGATGTACTGTGGGACAATGTCGAAGACGGGAGCTTTTTCAAGTCAGGAACTTTTTAGAGAGGAGTAATTTTTTTGCTCATTAAAGGCATAATATGCAACATTTCCGCATTAAAATGTCTAAAAATGACTACACCTATGTTATATATTTTGTTGAGTTGTGTACTTACATTATCCTAAATGTTTCCAACAATGTTCAAACCCAGAGAAATCCGTAATTTTATTCAAGGTAATGGTGCATTTCATTTGGTCGCCTGTCAATGGCATTATTAAACACAATCTTTAGAGGTGACATTTTGGCTTCAGTCTCATACTAAATATAACCAAAGAAGGAATCACTAATACTGGTAATAATACCAAACTTTTCATTGAAAAGAACTTTGAATGTACTTTCATGGAAAAGAAAAGATTGTTATGTAATTTGGAGTAGAATATAGAAAAATAAATAATGATGATAATAATAAAACAGTAGTACAGCCTGACACAAATGCTGGTGATGACTGCAATAGTTTCTGGACCTCCTCGCACCTCCTTTCTCTTTTGCTGCAGCTCTGTGTGCTCTTTCTCCTGATAAACCTTGGTATGTTTGAAGTAAATTCTGTTCTTTCCACAAATATCATTGTTGATGATATTTTCATTAACAGCTGAGAAAACTGTCCATATTATGCTATTTGACAAAAAGAAAAAGCACTTAACTCAACATCCACTTAGTTTTTCGTCAGAGTTTTCAACCACATCTCATGGTCTTCATCAGCTGTTTGATGGTCTTTTGGTGTTAGTTGCAAATGTCCTCCTTGATATTTCTCCGGCTGTCAGACTCCTTGTTGATTACCTTTGACCCTTTCCCTGTCGATGCTGTGACCAGTTTTCGTCTGATGTTCACAGACAGCTAATGTCTCTTGTCAAGGTTTGCCCAGAAAAAGCGAGTTAGTGGACCTTGAGTTAAGACTTTTTTGTCCAAGGTCAAGTCCACCCTCAAATTATGCTCTTGTCCAATGCCAACATTTTTTAAATCTCGCTTTCTACAATTTCTGCTCATGGGAACTATGGTATGATTAAGTTTAGGTAAAGATCATGGCTAAGGTTAATAAAAACGCAATCCATAACTGCAGGTCTGTGAAGCATGGTGAACTCTTGTCTCCTGCATGAAAGTCAGAATCGCTACACACCTGTCCACTCCTCTGACCCCCGCACCCTTACTTTTCCACCTGGCTACATATAGGGCACACTGCTTTTTGTGCTGGCACTGAACATTGGCATTGGATGTAAATTGTGAGGTGCAGAATCGTGTATGTCTTTAGGGATACTGGGCTGTTTCGCCCAAAACACTGTGGGTCCTGAGGGATGTGGTCTGACAGCTAATTGATCATTTAGCGATTTTGTGATACAGTTGCAATTTGTTTGTATACCTGTTAAAAAACAAAAGTCAGACTTTGGTCCAGACTGAAATATCTTAACAACTACTGGATGGATTGCCATACAATTTTGTGTAGACATTCATGGTCCCTAGAGGACGAAAACTACTGACTTTGGTGATCCTCTGACTTTTCCTCTAGCACCATCACCAGGTGAAAATGTTGACGTATTATATGAAATATCACAACATCTACTAGATGGATCGGCACAGAATTTTGTACAGTCATGGTCCCCAGAGGATGAATCCTAATGACTTTGATGAATGACCCCCTGACTTTTGTTCTAATGTCACCATGAGGTTGACATGGATTGCCACCCCTTCAGGGTGAATTTTAATCACTTTTTGTTTGACTGACTTTGTCTAGCGCCACCATGAGGTCAAAATTTTAATGTAGCCAGTAATTTGGTTTGCGACTAAATACCTGCAAAACTAATGACATTCCCATCAGCCTCAGCTTCACTTGGTGTTTTTTTTTTTTGCAAATTAGCAAATGCTACCATGCTAACACACTAAGCTAAGAGGGTAAACATGTTGAACATTACCTGCTAAACATCAGCATGTTAGTATTGTCATTGTCCATGTGCCTAATAGAGTGCTGCAGGGGTGATGTATTCTTGTAGGCCAACCCGGAAGTTAGCATCGTCCTGGTTCCTTCGACAAAAAAAACAATGGGATTTTTCCATTGGATTTTGGATTATTGCAGAAAATAAGCTCTGAAGAAAGGTTTATGATACTTACATGTTTTGTTCAGCAAGATAATCTTCACAAATGAACACCACTTTTATGATTTTTGAAGTGTAAATGCCAGAAGTAAAAAGCTAACGTTAGGCTATAAATGAACTATATCATCGTCACATGACTTCAACGTCACCACCACTAATTTTCCAACTTTTAATTTGAATTTGAGTGCTTACCTCTTCTACAGAAGCCTTTCGGAAAGTCTGAGTTAGAATAGTTTGCAAGAGCCCGAGTATAAACACAGCGAGGCTATAAAGACAGCTGAGTGAGTAGATGAGTTTCTGTGTTTGGCGTGATGACGTTTGATGTCCCCGACAACCTCTGTAGTCTCATTTAGCCACTTGTTAGCAACCGTCTTCTTCAAGAAATGTAAAACCTTCAAAATTCACGAGTGGGGTATTTACTGATGTATTTTATCTCGTAGAACAAAACGTGAAAATCTCTTAAGCTTGTGTTAACCACAGACCTTGTTTCAGGCATCTAACCCACTGACTTCGAGACGAGGGAACCGAAGTGCAAAAAGCTGACTCATTTCCGGGTTTTAGGACTCATTCCTGCAGCACTCTATTAGAGTCTCACAGAGCCGCTAGCATGGCTGTAGACTCGTAGTTTTATTATATGGAATCATTTCAAAGAATTCAAACATTCATGTGCTAAACACATGACTATCTGCAACATATCTTTAAGTTTTGAACATACTGTAATATCCTGTGGTGCTATCATACAGGTAGAACATAGCTGCAGCAGTTCATATGAAAGACTGTAAAGCTGAAAGCAACGCTTCATGTAACTGATGTTACTCCGTACCTGACCTTGAATAATTTATTCAACAGAATCTCATCCCCCTTCATTACTGCGAAAAATGAAAGGGATGTGTAAAAACACAGTGCATTGACTGTTCATGTTCATGGAATACCCCCAGTGACATTCAGCTGGTGCCTTTGGATGAAGACTGGCCAACAGTAATTCCGAGACAGAAAATCTGCCTTACTGAGTTGTACAAGACGATCTAAGAGAGCTTTCTCTTGTAAGCAAGCATGTGTGTAAGTGACGCCCTACATAACCGCACCCCTCACCTTTTCTGTCATTTTACAGGGCAGGCTTACCTGGAAGGCCCTGTTTAACAGTGAAAGGCGCACACAATCCTATTTGAAGCCTGCTCTGTGGATTTAGCCACTTTTTAAATTCAAATCACTCACACCACAGTGTCAGGACAAAGGGGGGGTGCGAGGGGGTGGGTGGGAAGGGGAAGGTGGACTTAATATAAAACCCAAATCCCATTAGAGATGGACCGCAGGAAAGTGAGGGGTTGGCACTGCGTCGCCTTACCACACGATGTGAAGAGAGGACTCTTTGATGGGGGTCAGAGATGATGTCCCATATTGCATACTTTTTCCTTTTTTTGTTTTCACATTTCTACCCATCAAACTGGAAATCGCCAGAAGTGAAATGTATCATTACAGGATCTGTGTCCGCAGAGGAGCAAGGCTAGAAGGAGTAGGTGACTTATCTGCCACAGACGTAGGTCTTTGGGGTAATAAGGCATGCATGAGAAGCTGTTTCCCTCCTCTGAATGGGGTATCCATGTCGCTTGGTCCCTGTGTAGCCTGCAGACTCTCTGAAGTGGTCGACTTAGCTTGGCCTTCTTGTATAATTAGTCTCCTGAACCATGTAGGATGTGTTTCTCGATGGCTCACCTCCTCTACTTTCACTTATACCTGTTCATCGCTCTCTCTCTTTTTCTTTCTCACTGACTCTCCCTTTCTCTTACTCTCTCAAGACCACACACACACACACACACACAAAAGAAGTTGCCATTGTCAAATCTAAACACAACCTCACAGATGCTCAGTGCTGGTTTTAATTCCTTTGTTGCTAATGACCTTCGTATGATAATGAAAGTAATACAGTAGATAGATGCTCAGTGTTGAACTAGCTGTACTTCCTTTTCAGCAACTTTTTAAAGCAATGTGGTGTTTGTGTGAGTTTCCTCTAGGTGCTCCTGTTCCTCCATGCAGGTGATTTAGAAACTCCCGATAGAGTATAAAGTATAAATAGAGTGCAAAGTGGGAGTTTCCTAAAGTGTGTTTCCCTATTGTAAATTCCCATTTCAAAGTTTTCTTTTAATGAGGTGAAATGATCTCCTCAATGTTCCTAAACATAGAAACACTAGAGTCTTCTGGGTAATGATAATATAGGTTTATGTTATGGCATTAGTGCGGGAAGGGTCCCTACAGCGCCCCCTGCTGGCCAGAGTGAGTCACAGTGGAAATATAATTTTACCTTTTTAATTAATCTGATTAACAAGTGCTTGTGGATGGATCTGTTGTGGTTCAAATAGGAAAAATATGGTAAATTTGAAGGATAAACATAGATCTGGTTTTGTACCTCAGCATAAAGTTTCGAGGTGCTGCTGAACACAACTGGCCGTAGGAAATTAATGGCGCAGAAAATAACCAACTAAAAACAGGCTATATTGAAAAGCATCCAGTAGTGAGAGTGAGGCTGCATGTTATCTCTACATCCACAGGTGTGCATTTATTCACAATTTACACTGGTTTTACGCTGCCTGGAGGCTTTTTGCCTCTAAATCCAGTGTTGACACGGTATGTCTGTGTTCTCTTGTGCGCACTATCAACTTGTGGAGGTAAGGAGATAAAAACAAACGCTGTGCAGAGAAAGTACTGACAGCTTCTGATTGTTTCAGAAAGATGTGTGCACTCAGACAGGATGGACATGCACCATCATTAATAACATGTTGAATAAAACACCAAAGTGGTAATCAACCAGTATGCGTTAAGCCTGTACGTTTAAGATTGAATTATTTTCAGTATTGCAGTATTGTCGCAGGTTTACATACCCTCAATTATATGGATAATATTGTTTATCCTGCTGTAATATTAATTCCACACAAGTTTCCACACAAGTACTGCATCTGTCAGTCGTTTATTCTAAACATTAATATGCATGTGTAAGCGGTCATGCATGTGCACTTATCCCGGGGAGCCCCCCCCAATGATCCCGCGCATATGTGTTATGGCCTGTTAGTCAGTCTGGTTTGGCGGATATCAAACTGACTGCTAATTCTGCAATTGTTATGGAAAAGAGGACAGCTAAAGGTACCAGTCAGAGCTGTATGAAATTTAGAACACTTTGCTGCCACATTTGGGAACACAATAGTGCATGATAGCTGCCGAAGTCATCCAAAATTGACCCAGGAGTGTAACTACCACTGACAAACAAGACTAAAGGCCAATCCACACAAGAAGCATTTTTAGAAACGTTTTTGACAGCATTCACTTACCCATATCACGGAACTGATACACTTCCATTTATTTATTTATATCCATTTATTTTATAAAATGTATCAGTCCACGCTTCCAATCCACTTTCTTCTTGCTGAGCCTACATGCATATTTGTATGCAGTACATTTCTGCTGTCAGTCAGCCTGGTGAAGACAGTTTGTCCACTGCTCTACTTTTAGCTCCTCAGGGGCTATGCTGCTGACAGACAGACAGCTGGTTCTGATGACAGAGGCCGGAGTCAGTGTGGATCGAACGGACCGGACGCTTCAGTAGCGCTTACACACCACTCAAGTCTTGCTTGTTAATGTGGATTCCCAGTAAGAGGCTACAGCCATGGTAGTGGTTCTGTGAGGTTGTATATAGGCACTGTGGTGCTTAGAGTTAAATGCTAATATCAGCATGCTAACACACAGTGACACTGTTTACATGCAAAAGTTTAGTGGGTATACTGCTTACCATGTTCACCATCTTAGTTTAGTGTGCTAGCATGCTAACATTTGGTAATTAGCAGTAAACACAAAGTACAGCTGAGGCTGATGGGAATGTCATTAGTGGCACTAGAGGAAAAGTTAAGGGATCACCGATTGAAACGATATTACGTTTCATCATTAGGGGAATATTAATGTCTGTACCAAATTTCATGGTAGCTAATCCATCCAACAGTTGTTGAGATATTTCACTCAAAACCATGAATATCAACCTCATGGTGGCTCTACAGGAAAAGTCAGGGGATCACCAAAGTCAGTAGGCTTCTTCCTCTTGGGACCTTGAACAAAATTCAATGGCAATCCATCCAGCAGTTTGCTGACATATTTCAGTCTGTACCAAAGCGGTGGATCGACTGACAGACCGCTATTCATAGAGACATGCAGGTAACATGGCTAAAAATTACTGAAAATGTCATTAAACAGTTAACTGAAAAACTAAAATATGACAAATCCAAAAATGTAATTATTTTAGAGACTTCATTTCTTGTCTCTGGTCACAATTTTCTGAGAGGTGGGGGTAGGTGTTGGTGATTCAGTATGTCTAAAATCCTGCCCAGAATGCTACTAAGTGAACTATTTTAAGCTGCTTTCTACAAAGCATGGTATTTAGCTTCTGCTGGCCATTAGCAGCACATACAACAGCATTTCAACCTTGGTGACTGGATGTTTCTTATTGAAGTGCACCTTGGAAGACTACTCTTCTTAAGTTTTTACATACACAATCTTGTCCTTTTTTTATCAAGGAACCAGAACATTTTAAAAATAGTTGCTCTATCTTTGTACTTGGGATTCAACCGGGAGAGTTTCCATCCAAGCCTTGGAAGTGCTCCAACTGTCTGTCACCTAACATTGTCTATGCAGGAAATTAGCAGGACTTCTACCTCTACGGAACTGCTATATCCAGAACTCTAGCCCCAAAATAAATCCTCTCACTTTGCAGCTCTACAGATGTGAGTGTGAGTAAAGAAGGGTAAAACAATTAGATGGTTAAGGCAGTAAGATCTCACTGAAATCTGGCAATCAAATGTCACGAACTCATCGCACTTATCAGTCTCCTATAAATCTTATGCTTTGACCTGTAATTACACCCAGTGTATCTCTGACTCCTCTGACAATCACCCGAGAGCTGCAGCAAGAAACACAATTTAGCACAGAGGTAAAAGCAAGTATGCAACCCCGAGGTCATTCTGGTTCAAATCCCTAGATTGGCACGGAAAAAACCTCTGCGTAGGAAGCGAATGAGTCACTCTCTGACCTTCGTCAAAAACTACCAATCAGGTGCCTTTAAGCAAGGCCCTTTAACCCACAACTTTGCCAGTAGAGCAACAATAGGAGACATTTTTTGACTCTGCAGCTCACACATGTGGGTGTACAGAACAGTTCAGTACAGAAAAAGAATATTTGTGCTAAGTCAAGCTTCCCTGAATACATAAACACTAAAAACAACAATCGTGTGTATTACAAAACTGTAGCTCAGTGTGCTATAACACCGATTAGCCATCCTAGATTAGCTTAAGAGTACCACTCCCTTGGTCACATTTCCTCCATGCTCCAGTACGACTGAGATTGTTTCTGAGTTGAGAGAAAATGAAGAAATAAATGACTGAGACATGGGAGGGAAGGAGGGCAGCCTGGCTTCGCTTGCCTGCCTTGTTAAAGGAAAGAATAATTACTGGAGCATTACACAGTAATGCATCAAATGATCATGTCAGTTTTGACTGTGCACAGGGAATGATTAACAAGCTGGAAGAGCTGCCTCGCAGTCTGAAATGGCCACTGGGCAAAAACTTCACTTTTCAGGGTTGCACTTTCCTTTAAGGTAATAACATACAACATTTTCAAATATATAAATGTCTGTGTTGCTACCCTCATCGACCAGGTGCGGAGAAAGGTGCAACAATTTGTCAATATAGCAAAAGTATATCTTTCTTCATTAGTTGAAATACAAGTACAATTTGTTTTATATATATATATATACTAGCTGTTCTGCTATTTAAGAGCTGAGTAGTTCACATTAGCAGTGAAAGCTGAACAAAGAAAAGAACACCATGTACAGACAGTCAAAATAGGGGAATCACCCCATTCCCCTAATGCTCTTTAAGAAGTTTAGAAAATGAATACCAAACAATGAAGCTTTTTTAAATGAGTTAGATTTGTCTACCTTTCATTTTTTAAATCTGAATAAATTTAGACTCACAAACAATCCCAATAAGATGAAGCGCAGACACACATCAGCAAAGATGGAGACAAAATACATTTTGACGTCTAATGTAGACCAATAATAAACCATGTCTTTATTAATAGACAATGCATGTCTCATATATGATGCATGCATATGTTCAGAATGTATCCATGGAATCTCATATTTGATATTTATGTTGAGCCTCTTCAGCTAATCCATCTTCACTCCCTGTAATCATAATCATAACTCCACCAGCCCAAATGACAAACCATCCAGTCATAGAACATATTGCATTTATAACTGGAGTTTCCGCAAGTGGTAAATGTTCCCTCAGCTGGACTTATATAATGTATTTAAAGCACGGAATCCTATCTTACGTCTTTAATTAATTCCATAAATCATTATTAATAACCTTTAAAGCCCCCCATCTGCATGGTTATAATCACCATAGTCAATCTTTGGTGTCAGGTTTGATTGCCAATCCATGTCCTTCTCTAATTGACCTTGTCCAGTGAGGGAAGAGCAGACAATATTGCGTTTTCCCACTGGTGCCCCACTCATTTCTACTCCAAATGAAGACGGCTCCCAGTTTGTTCAGCAGATTGGATTCCATCACTCTATCCTTTAAACAGCTGACATGCAGGCTACTTCAATTTAAAGTTATTGAATGTGCAAAATCAAACCAGCATCCAATAAAAAGAGATGAAAAAGTTGTCATTTTAACACTTACATCAGAAAATGAGTTTTTATTTGTGTGAATGATATCTTTAATGTAGCTGTGTGTGTTAGACAGAACTTGAAGTACTGTGTATACCAACGTATTTTCAAATGTGTCGGAGCTGCACTGCTGGCTGACTCAGCATCCATTCTGAATAGTGTAGAGGGACTCTAAGAAATTCAGAAACATGTCTTAAACAGTTTTTATCAAGCTTCATAAAACACTAACTGCAGCCCTAACTATGACTACAGTACAGCCAAATAGAGAAATGTTGTTGTGAGTTTGATAAAATGTCTTTGTCACTTCCCAATCTGTCCAACTGATCTGTCCGGTGATGATTTTCAGTATGCTTTGCAACTTTCTCTCTTTCTCCCTTTAACCCCTCTCCTTAATGCAGCAATTTTATTAACATCAAAAAAGTATAATGAATACTCTGTTAAACTTGTTATTAGGGCTGGGCAATATAGCCAGAAATGTGATCATGACATTTTCAAATTGTCCAATTATGATTTCTTTCAAGTTCAAAGGCTGATTTTTGCTTCTTAGTGAAAGTTAAAGAAACCAGGTGGTTAATTGTGGTTTGAAACTATTCTTCAAACAGCACAAATCTGAGGTACTGTAATGTACTGTGTTTGTGGTGTTGCCCGTCTTAGCTGGCACGTGTCTTCGGCACAGTTTGCTCTGTTTTTTGTCGGATTGTAAATAGCCAAAATATCTCCAGACTACTGAAGTTTAGTGACCTTTCTTGTCGACGATGACTTCGTCCAGCTTCAGCTGGACATGGGCACTGCGTTTTCTTCGGTGTACCAGTATTTTGCTTATTCCACTCCAACTACAAGCCTGTTAGCCACTGTGTCTGTAAGCATACCTCTATTTCTGCGACATGATTGGCTGTTCTTCTTCTTCTTCTGTTTAATGGCAGGTGGCAACTAGCGTTTAAGTTGAATTAGCGCCGCTCTCTCCTGGTGTATGGGTGGTTTAATTATATCGAACATTTATCGAACATTTGTTATATTTATATTGAGGAAAATGATATCACGATAATTATCGTTATCGTTTTATCACCCAGCCCTACTTGTGATAATTGTCTTAAATCACAGTAATTGTGAGTGACAAGCTCTATAGGCTGAATTTATTCAGATTTTAAAAATTAAAGGTAGACAAATCTAACTCATTAAAAAAAAGCTTAATTGTTTGGTATTTATTTACTAATATTTTTAAAGAGCAATAGGGTGATTCCCCTAATGCTTTTCCTACATGTATATTTAACTTTTGTGATGACACCCCATGCTCTCATAAAATTAATACAAATATTTCCGACTACAGTGGATTCCTGCGACATTCACACGCAAATTATAAGACTACCGAGAAAGTGCCGTTGGACGGATCAGGTGGTGACACACTTGACTGTGAGCCACCAGTATGCTAGGTTTTTGAACCAGTTCTCCTTTTATGTTCGGAAACATACAGTAACTGTGAATAAAATGTACACATCTGTAAAGGGAGGGCTAGAGAAGGGATTTGGCATAGCAGCTGTAGTCCTGATATAACACAGTTTTCTAAATCGTAGAGAGCTTCGTCAGGTCCTTATTATGCTGTGTTTGTTAACATTGTCCCTTGGGGCTTGCCATGCAGGTGAAGTTATGGCCCCAAGGGATAAGTCATCAGCCTGGACCAAATCTACGAGAAGGCTGGTGGAAACTGGCTGCAGTATAGTGGAAACACAAACTGGGGAGACACTGGCACATTGACACTGTCTTTAAGTAAAATCCAAGCAATATTTCAGCACTTTTACTTGAGTGAGATACTTTCCACTTCTTCTTGTATTAATACTTAAGTGTCAAACGACACTAGCAGTCTATTCATTCAGTCTTTTTATGGTGAGAAAAGTGGTGAGACCTCACATTTTTTCTAATAGTGATGTTTCTGAGACAAGGTTATTTTATGAACTGTTACAAGAGCAAACTGGTGTGTGTCAGAGTAAGAGCTTGTTTGAATTGCCTGCAGGGTGCTTGAAATGCAGGCCCCATGACACCAACTTAAGAGCTCTTAAACAATAAATATGTAAACCACAGGGTCCCTGTTCAGCTCTGGGCCCCCTAAACTATTCAGGGTACCCCTCACTCCTGTGGCGTCCCTGATTGCTGGAACTGACTGTGTGCACTGTGTATTTAAGTGCCAACAATGTGCTATTTGATTCATATAGACCACCAACAAATGGAGCCAAAGTTTGATAAAGGGTAACCATATTTACTCTTGATCATTTGATTTACTGTACAATGACACTGAAGTTAAAACTGTGGCTACTCTTTGTGCCCTTTGTAATTCCTTACCTTGTCAAAAACTATGCTTAACAAAACAACTTTTCAAAAGTGACCCAATAACACACATACACATGCGCACGCACACACACAGCCACACACACACAGCCACACAAACACTCACATCAGCAGGGTGATTTATTTTAAGACTCAGAGAGTCTAAGAATGCCATTTAGTAAAGATGGCAGTGGGTAATAAATCCTCATCAAGTCTGGTACATCCTGTTAGCTTCTTCTCTCCTAGTGACAGCTTTTTAATAAGCTGTGTGTGGTCCTGTATGTGTACTTGACATTTACTAGCTGACGTTACCCCTCCCTGTCCGTCAGTGCACATTATGCATATTCTACTAGAGCCCAAGCAAAGCATTAGAATGTACTATAACCATGTCATTCGCACTTTTCAAGGTCTAGGGGAATGGAGCTAGCCTGTTTGTTGCCGTAATTGATTTCTTTTCAGCTGCGCAAATGAGTTTCTTATTTCTTTGGAAGTTATTTATATGGAAATGGTGTGATGTTGTGACTACATTAGTCGAGTTATTCTCACCTCCCTCTAAAGTCACTACCTCCTGGGGAATCTCCCTTTGTTGCCATTTGCTGTTTTGCTGATTCTGTCAGCAAAAATTAATTGGTGTCCATTTTAACTCCCCTCGAGCCTTAATTTCTATGAGCAGAGAGATACCCAAGCCCAATTAGGTGGTGTAAATAACATTTGCTCTATAATTGCTTCAATAAAGATTTATCGCCTTCTCTTCATTGTCCTTATGTTAAGGCATTGTGAGGCTAGCCAGAGGAGACTGAGGCATGGCAAAGTTATCTGGCAGAGTGGCCAAGACAAGGTGCTTTGCTGAATATACTATAGACTGTTCTGGCTGTGTCAGTTTGTATTACCCATGCTTTGATGTCAAAGGTTGATTGCATGGAATTGGGTATTGTGTATTTTGCCTGGGTTGGTTGGGGAAATCTAAAAGCAAATAAGCAAAAAGGACAGTCACACTCACAAGGACACTATTTAAAAAAAGAAAGAATTTTCACTGATGAATCCAACAAATGCAGACTACAATACATCATGAGCACCCCCAGTTGACCCTTTGCCTTCATGTTCACCTGCTATGCCTGTAACCTTACAGTGACACATAGTATGTAGTTCACAATGGTAACAGTGGCAGATTTCCCCTTCCAAATTTGTGATAATTTTTGTTATAATGGCTCCTTAAGACGAGAGTATCTTTAGCTAGTGACCATTGATTTTGCTGGCTGAAATAACAACTGACACCGGCAGACTTTCTTTATCAGCTGTAGCTGGCTAGCTGATTGCCATTCATTTCGTGAGTTGATCCGGCTGACGTTTCAGTGTCTCCAACTGATTCGCTAGAAAATGAGAGCACTGCAACAACAACAGCAACACAAAAAAACATACAGAATTAAAGATAATATCACAATAATTGTCAAAATTCAGTTTTACTATATAAATATAGGCTGTTAGTTCTTTTTAACATACCCCCGGCAACCAGCCCCACTTGTACATGTCCCACAGTGGTTATAGATATATAGTATTTTTAAAAATGATGTTTCACTTCAAGAAAAGGAAAGCTTTCAAGTATAAGCTCACCAATATGCTTCAGAAAAGAATCTCAGGTTAACCTCCCCAAAGCAAATAAAGAGAACATAGTAAGCATCAGGTACTGGCGGTGCCAGTCTTAAATGGCGCTATTTGAAAAATAATGTATTTACCTAATATGCTTCTCTTTATCCTTGGAAATACAGTAGGTTAATGGCACTGCTGCAGATAAGTAAGTAAACAACAATGTGTGAGCGCTTTGTGCAGTGAAAGCTGGATTCATGAAGGCAGAACCTTTTCACCATGTCCACCAACAACAAGAAGATATTCAGGTCAGAGGAGTGCACTGTTTGCTGACACCACAATACATGATTTCTGAATAATAAAGTATTTCAAACTTGAACAGCATGTTCATGGTATATAAATGTTATGAGAAGAAACTAGAGAATGAACCTTCACTACTAAATATATGTAAATGCCTACATATGTGTATGCAGAGACATCCTATTTTTTTTCAGGGGTTGTTTTTGTCATCCTAAGAATGCTGAAAATATTTCATGCACTGCTGCAAAGCCAACTTATTGTTACTGCATTGTACATTCTCTTAAATACTCTAGATTGTACATCAAAGATGATCAACAATTTTAGAAAAACTTCCGGGTGATGTACGATTTAAACAGTTCACAGTTATATTAATGATGTTTAGGGGTATGATGATTAGTGAGGGAGAACTCTGGCTGGCAAAACGATCCACTGCTCATCAGGGACCTTGGAACCATCAGTTTGCCACCATTACTAAAAGCTATTGCTTGCCTATTCATCCATTTCCCATGTACGATCCAAATAAACATGGCAGTGCTTGGTCTGCCAGGTGGATCTGGGGCTCGCCACCTCCTCTCCTCTGTTCTTTTTCCTGTATTAATAGCTCCTCAAGAGAGCCAGAGAGGTCTGTATGTCAGGTTTTATCTCCAGAGAAGAACAGGGGGGAAACTAAATGAAGCCTGAACTTGAGAACAGCCCCATCTAAGCTTCTCAAGGGGATGCTCGGAGCACATTAAGGGAAACATCAGTAATGTGCAAAACAAATGGAGGGATGTGAAAACCCCCAAAGACTTTCCCCCACCAGCTACGTTGAGCTGCTGCCATAAATCTCAGGACCCCTGTGCACACTGTTGTATCCAGAATGGGGACTTAGCAGAGCCAGGTTTCTTCCGCATGAAAACAGTGTAACTGTCAGAAGGAGGCTTTTCATTTCAGCGCCTAGCTCCAAATGTGGGCTGCTTGTTGTCTCTTTGCCAAAGGCTTTTCAGACTTGATGCACTAAACAGTTAGTCGAAAAGTTAAAGCAATTATCCATCGTTGCTGTCCGGAGAGTATTTCTCCTGCCTTCAATGACAGTCTGTTTGTAGCTACATGATTTGGATAAAGACTAATGGAGTGTGAGTAAAGCACAGGAGCAACAGGATTATACTAATAAAGATGTATTATGGCAGAGAACAAAAGGCCTTGGCAAGGTATCCAACCACTGGGGTTTGTGGGTTGCCTGTGGATAGGGAAGGTGGGCGGTTCGCACTGAGCTGTACATTTTCCCTGATGAAATGTAGGCATGATTTGCAGTGATATTGCAGATTATATTCTGGACACACTGGGTGATGGAAAGGCTACCATGAAGTTCTACGATCGGATCCTGTGGATTTCTCTAAATCAACAGTTCTCTTTTCAGCCATGCTAGCAGTGTGGCTCTAGGGATGGCAATGTCGTTCTGTTGGTTGATCCACCACTTGGTCCTGGCTGAAATATCTCAACTAACGGATTTCCATGAAATTTTATACAGACATTCATGGTCCCCAGAGGATGAAGCCTGTTGATTTTGGTGATCCCCTGACTTTTCATCTAGTGCCACCAGCAGGTTTTGGTTTTAAGTGAAATGTCTCACCAACTATTAGATGGATTTGATGGATTGACATAAAATTTGATACAGATATCCATGGTGCCCAGAGGATGAATCCGGATGTCTGTGTTGATCTCCTGACTTTTTATCTAGCACCATCATCAGGTAAAAATGTTTATTTGTTTACTTTGATTTATGACTGTGATAAGTTTCTACATTTCTTTGTTGACAAGATCAATGGTCTCAGATCAAATTTCAACCATGGAGTTTATCACTCTGATCAAGTTTCCTGCCCTGTTCTGCTGTCTGAGTTCAACCCTATTTCCATTCAAGATCTCTTGGATATAGTTCTCATATAATTCCTTCTAAATTTCTTAAAGAGGTCCTGCCAGTCATTGCCCCCTGTCTTCTCTCTGTTATCAATCAATCTCTCTCCTCTGGCTGCATACCTGATTATTTCTAGACAGCCAGTGTCTTCCCTGTCCTCAAAAAGCCCTCCCTAGATACCACCAACTTAGTTAACTATAGACCCATTTCCAAACTTACCTTCATTTCTGAAATTCTTGAAAAAGTTGTCTTCCATCAGAAACACAGCACTGACACAGCACTGCTTAAAGTAACTAACGCCATTCTTATGCATGCAGATAAATGTGAATATTCCATTTTAGTTTTACTTGATTTATCTGCTGCCTTTGACACCATTGATCATGCCATTTTAATTGATGGACTACTGAACTGGGTTGTTATCACTGGTACTGCACTCAAATGGTTTCCCTCGTACTTGTCTGACAGACACTTCAATGTTCACATTAACAATTACGTGTCTTCCTCCCCTCTTATGTGGGGTCCTACAAGGGTCGATCCTTGGACCTATGCTGTTTTCATTATATATGCTACCTCTGGGCCATCTGCTTAACTCCTCCAGTGGTATCTTTTACCACTGCTATGCCGACGACACGCAGCTTTACTACTCGGTTAAACCTAATAACCTCAATAACCTTACCACCCTTCATGACTGCCTAGCTTCTGTTAGAAATAGGATGTCTCAAAATATCCTCCATCTCAATTCTGACAAAACTGAGGTCCTTGTGATTGGCCCTGATTGTTTTACTAAGGAGGTCAGTCACTATATTGGCCCCCTCACTAGCAACATCAAGACCTATAAGAATCTCAGTATTCTTTTTGACCAACATTTGAACTTTGAACCTCATATTACTAAGCTCATTCAGTCTTATTTCCTTCAGTTGAGAAATATTGCAAAAATCAAATCTATACTATCACAGCGCCAGTGTGCCTAAGTACAGCCTCACAGAGCCGCTAGTGTGGTTGTCTGGTCTTGTTAAAACATGAGCATTAGCAGTTCTGGTTTCAGACCCTTTAAAAAGTCCATTCTTGTGGTGTAAAACTTTGGGTGAACTGGAGCATTTCAGAACAATTTCACCAAAAGTCTATTTTAACAAACAAACAGACAAACAGACCACAACAAAAGAGGCCATCTATGATAATTTCTGCTAGCAAGCAATGACCAAAATTCTTAGAAATCTGAATTAAATACCTTTGAATACCCAAATCAGCAGCAGTTAAAACGTCAAATGCTATTTATCAACCCAGTAAAGGCAGCAGAGCAGTTTGCAGATTGGGTATGAATTACCATTCTCCTCCTTCCCCTCTAGCTGTTGCTCATGCCGAATGGTCAGAGTGGCTTGCCTGGCCTCATTTGCTGGTTAATTGCATTTTATAGTTGAGCTAAAGACCTGTCATCTGTTTCTGTGGTTTCATTTATCTTACAAATAACCTAGAGAGGGTGGGTTAAAGTACCTGTGCAGGCCAAATAAGCTCTTTCGCTGAATTTCTCACATAGCTTTCATTGCAGATATCACTTTTTCACACCCGATTTCATGCCCATGATGAGACAGAATTAAATTTTGAGAATTAATGCAGCTGAAAATATTAGGGAAAATAAAATATGAACAAAGGTATCTTCAGGTTTGTGAATTCCAGCTGTCAGTTAGGCATTGCTGGAACAAAAATCCATGCAGCACACAAGTGAATTTTGTCCCAGTTTTTGAGCTGTAAATTCATTAATAATCAACCCAATTTAAAATATAAACAATGCAACATCAAAATATCTCTGCTGCTACGGCTCACAACACTGTGTTGCATCTTTTTTTTTTTCCTTCAAGGTAGTGTGTATTCCCACTGTGAACGGTGTCCCCATTCCTTGTAATTATGCAAATGACACATTAATGAGGTGTAATTGTGAATTCATAAAACAGCAGGGATAAACTGTATAAAGATGCCATGTCTTAATAGGGGTAGTGGGAAGCTTCATCATTGAAGGGCTGAATACGCTAATTGTTTACCCACCACTGCTACTTTAAGTAGCACATATTCATTTTAGGGGCATGAAGTCTAGTTATGCGTGTTTATACTACTTAATGAATGGTGTCGAGTGTTTATCATGGCAAGGAACATTTACTACACAAACTATACATTTTAAAAGACTCGGAGCCACTGTAAAACAGCCTGGAGCAAAGGCTCAACTGTTTAGCCATGACTTAATTTCTTTGGTACCGCATGTGAGATAATTAGTGCATTGCATTACTGCTTATTGCAGTCTGTGGCCTTTCACAGTTGAGGTGAGTCAGCAGTTTCACAACCAGCACAATATTTAAATGCATCTGCAGTTAAAAGCTAAATAAAATGTCTTTGACAGTTTAGGAATGTCCGTGAGTTTAAATCAACTAAGAAATAGGTTTGCTTCATTTCACAACCTATTTTTAGACTTAAGCTCTAAATGTACATTATCAACACATGGATGTACTTTTTGATGATATAAAAACACATTTATAAGAATGACATTGTTTTCTGTCTGTTCCCCACATTTGAACACATTTATCAGAGGGCAATATTCAACCTCTGCAACATTAGGGTCCCTGCATACTTTTCAAATCCTAAAGTCTCCCTCCGCTCAAAAATGTGCTTTGCTTATTGTTCCTTCCCTTGGATGTTTGAGCTTCTCTGTGCAGAATGATCTGTGTGCAGAGTTTGACACTAGAAGGCTGTTTTCACATTCACAGTTTCTCTGTGCTCACCTTAAATCTCAGTTTAAGGCATGTACTGTACAAACAAGCCTGACATGGACATTTGTGATATCACAGCTAGTCTGGGAGCCAATCATGGTGCAGTATGCAACTTACACAACTGCGATGTGGAAACGTGAAGCCTCCAGTGCACATACACTGAGAGTGGGAGACATCTTGTGTCTAGAAGTTTTTTGTCTAGAAGAACTTTTTTGTAGAAAAAACATATCAGACACCAATTATTATTCAAAGCAGAGTATTTTTATATGTCTAAATCATCTTTAAGTAATTCTATATATTTATGACTAAATTAGCAACAATCAAAGTTAAAAGGCTGGAAAAAAACATCCTGAGTTATAATTTATTAAGAGTTTAACACTTAAAACCTCTAAACTGCTAATATCCTTCATCAAGCCTGTGTGAATGTGCTTTGATCAGATTTGGTTGACTTGGCTTGGCAACATAACAGAACACCCCCACAACTGTCATCACATTGTGAATCAAATGTTACACTCTGAATAGCTTACAGTAAGAAACTGGTAAAGAGAAGAGGTTGTAAGAGAAAGCTATGTTTTATTTCAAAGCGTTTACCATAATTTGTTTTATTTATAATAGCGCTGTTCTCACCAAAGTAATTGCTGAAATTTGGGAACGTAGCAACATTGCTACAATGAAATCTGACGGGGCAAGAAACATGAGCAGTCAGATGATCACACAGGTTTAACAGACAGAGGTTAGCTAGAGTTGTTTGGAAGAAAAAACAAAGGTAAATGGTAAAACTATTACCCAAGCTATCAAATGCAAAGATTCATCATAGTTTATAATCCGACTTCCATGTTCAGCTTTGACCTACCGTACTTGTGCGTAGTTGTGTGCACTCATGGTTTTCTTGTGCACTGAGTGATTGTTAGCAACCTTAGGGGTGTGCTCACTTTCAGTTTTACTTGCAAATAAAATGGTAGCTAATCTGGCAAAAACTGTTGGCTTGTTTGCAACCTGTATGATTGTCTGACCAATCATGTTTTTTGACCCACTGGACCCATTTTTAGCAATGTTGGAGACTGTCCTCCCCAAAAAAGTCCCATGTGAAACCACAGGTCAACCTTGACATATTTTAACGTGATGTAAGTCATGTCACATAACTTAACTTACTCAACTTAAGTTACTCAACTTATTAATGTACTTATTTTAACCCAAACCATGATCTTTTCCTAAACCTAACCAAACTGCAACCGCTTCACAACATTAACCACGTGTTTATTATTGTTACCATGACGACGAAGGTCCGGTACATCTATATATGTCGTTTTGGGAGTCATTGGCAAACAACCTATTTTGTCATTTTTGGAGTCATATCTCCTGCCACCAGTAGGGGTTCTAATTTAGGAAACGCTCCTGTGGGTCGTATTAGAGGTTAGGAACAAACAGCCTATGTGGTCGTTTGGTTGCCACGTTCCAAGATCTTAGCAATTACTTTGGTCAGTTTAATATGATCGTATCTGATAGAGCTATGAAAAAAATAGTTAAGTTGTAATAAACTGTAGTTTTTCTTCAACACAAAGGAAACAAACATTTTAGAGAGGCTTGTTAGTATTCAAACATGGTCTTAAGGTGGCAATGAATCTGCTGGAAAACACTAAGTGCGTCACTTCTGTTTGGTGTTAGTAGAACAAGTTACTCTGCGGGTGTCAGTGGCAGTGAGTTAGAGAGTGGCAGAGAAGGCGTGCTTTTGCATTCGTGACACACACAGATGTCTGGAATCAACTGCACATGTCAGGGCTTTAATTAGTTTCAACACTAAATCGATGGGGGCTGATTAATAAGACAGGGGCCAGTGCGAAGGTTGAGGCAGGTTACTGAAACAAGAGAGCTTGCTTAAGGAGAAAAACTAATTGTATGAATTATTGAGCAAGCTGTCCATGCTGAGCAATGATGCAATTGGTTTTTTGGAGGAAATAATAAATAAATAATAAAATGAAATGTACCCACTCGGCCTAAAATTTTCTTTAACTTGATTTACTGTATGAGAACTGTGGTGGGCGAATGAAGATTTCTTTATGACTGCAGAAGCTTAATTCCATAATGAGAGGCCATGGAAGGATTGACTGATAGCAATATATCTTAGTTGGATCACTCTGTGAAATCATTATGTTCATTTTGGTCTTTTTTTTTTTTTTTTGGTCTCTGAACTGTTGAACACTGTAGTCTGGGCAGTCCAGAATCTAATTTAGGGCAATAACTACCATCCTGGTTGTCAACCCATCATATTCTTCAATACAAAATCACAATCAACTTTTATCCAACACATTTTTGGGAATCCTTTTTTGACAGAAGAAATTTGAGGCAAAAAAGCCATAAACATAAGCAATAAAAACACATACAGATGAGACAGATGAGTGGGGCGATACGGGGTCAATAAACCTCAGAAGACCATTCATCTGGGCAGAGAAAGGAAAATAAGTGGTGCTTATACTGCTGTTGCTATTCAGTATAGATTATTTGTCATACATTTACCAATCCAATTAATGGTTTCAGATTTATAATCAAAAAGACATGTAATAAAGGCTGATTACTCATCTGTGAAAACCTATGAAAATTAATCCCTCATTCATGACAGATGATTGTAAATTGACAGAAATCGGTTACTGACAACTTTGGAATACTTCCTGCGTGAAGAGTAGGCATAAGGCCGTTTTTATATTAAATACTTAAGTTGTTTTAATCCAATTTATTTAGTTCAACTTACTGTAGTGGCTGACTGTGAAAACCAATCTCCAGAAAATGTGTTTAACACACAACTTGAGTGTCAGTAATGTGCTGCCGCTGCTATTCAGATGGAAGCCCACAGCATGCTTGGTGAAAAAGAAGAAGCTCTCCAAATAATTCAGAAGACTCTGAATACAGCAGATGTAAGAAACGGCAGCAGGTTCACAAAAACAATTTGCTGCTCCTCCTCTAACATACAGGTAGTTAACCACTTTTACACCTACTTGAATTTCTCACTTGACATCTGTTGTGCTTGATTATGCAGCAGGTCTTTATCAGAATTACAGTATGAAAAATATAGTTAAAACATACAAACAGTACAGTATATTTTATGATTATTGCAGTGTTTTAAATGGGTAATTCAGAGATCAGACATCAGAAAAACATTATAAAAATAAACCATTGAGGCAGGCATGGTCCTACATGAAAAGCACATGCTTTACATCTTAGTAGGTGCAGGGGCTCTGTGACTACTGACCTGCTCCTGATGGTTCTCTCACCGTCTCCTTATGCATGCACGGTTAGCACTTCTGCATGAACCTGAATAAGAATGGAATGTTGAACAACTGTTTTCTGTATTCCTCGAGCAAAAGTAACAAACCTATTATCCTCATATATCCTCAGCACTCAATGGTGTGTTCACTATTACAAGGACTAGTATTCTATTGGAGCCTTCTCTGTAAACTTTCAAGTGCATCAGTGCATTATATTCAATGGCAAAATTTATGAATGCTTACTGCATAAATAACAATGACTAAAATGTATGAACTACAATATGATTTAAGTACAGCAACAAAAAGTACTTAGAGACCCTGGGCCCCCTTTAACAGCTCAGAAAATCTAAACATTGCTTCATCACCTTGATACTTCATGCCTTTTCCTACTTTTAATGACAATTGCTTATAAACCTGATTTTGAACTGATGACATGTTTCAGATGTCCACTACAGAAAATGAGGCATTACTTCCGTTCTCAGGCTAGACCCCAGCTGTAAAACATGGTTAAATACAGTGGATGTTCATATGTTCTACATCTGTGTTTGGTGTTAACAATAGTTTTTATGCTATTCTCCCAAGACCCAAATAGCTCGGTTTGGATTCCTGTTACTGGAATTATTGGAACAGCTTGTTCAGAGATCTAACTGACCCCAAACATAACCAACATAACTATGTAGGTAACATACTGTACGTGTTTTTGTCTGTGACTTTTTTGGCAAATAAAAGAATCTATGTATTTGTTCATCCATGTAACATAAGACATGAAACAGTTCCTCCTTTGGTGTAATAATGCTTTGTGCTCATTTCTGTATTTTGTTACCTTCATCAAAAATGCAAATCCAGTTTGTGGTAAATGGAACCACTTTGATACTTTTCTACATATTGGGGTTTAATAAGCTAAGAAGAAAAACAATATTTTGAGGGCTTTGCAATTATTATTATTATTATTATTACACATACAGCAGTGGTGTGGGGTCTGTGGGACCCCAAACAATATGAAAAACCAAGGGTTAAATATTTATTGTACGACTAACGACTAACATTAATTGTTGGTGAAGAGCGGTCTCTGGTGTCACACCTCGACCTCAACAGCCTTACTTTTAATGCGGCTACATAACGAACACACTACTTCCTGCATTGGCACTGAACGTTATCATTGGTGACCTGTAGAATCATCCAGTATGAACATAATTTGGAGACTGGGGTTGTCAGAGACAAGTGTGTTATCAATGCACAATATAATGAAGAGGTTGGCTAGTAAGAGTTCTCAGACATCACTGTATTTCATCCTTAGTTATTTGTTCATTCATTTAGTCATTGAGTCATTTAGTCATATTGATGCATTAAAGTCATTATTCTACAAGCACCTATTATAATAATGAACGAACAATGAACAGCAATTGGCTGCTGAACTGCACCATTTTTAATACAAGGAGCTGTCAAATTCACATTATTCATCCTTTTTTTTTTAAACAATCATGTTTGTTTATTGTTTGTCTTCTTCTTGAGTTTCTGACAGGATGGCTTTTAGATTGAGTGCTCCATGTTGGAGCTAAACAGGATGCTCCCGTGACGGCTGTTTAATTTGTTTAAATACGAATCCTGGAATGATTGTGTGCGTTGACAATGACTGCTTGCCCTTCAGAAATGTAAATGAAGGCTTATGAATAAATGACTAAAAATATAAGCTGAGGATGGGTCCTGCAAACTTATCTATCCTCACAGATGGCCTCTACATATTTAAATCAATTACAGCTCTATACAGTCGATAATTTGTTAAGAGTAATGCAACCGGTGCGGCCGTCAACCTGTCTCCCCGCGTTGACTTTCGACTCTTAATTAGACAGGGTTAACAAAAGGAGAATGACCCCCAGGCTTCACCCCTCTCTGGCATGTGCTGCCGCTGGAATGATGTTTTCACAGTGGCCAGCCCAGTGGCTACCTCCTGTGATTAATGTGTATATGTCGAGGGGCTACTTTTGGCAGGGTCTTGTCTGACATGTCTTGAAAGTTCAATTGTATTCATGGTAAGCAGCGTTTAATTCAAATGAGTGCATTAGAATTGCAAATGCCACTAGATGGTTTAGAAGTTCAAGTACAACGTTTTATTAGCTAGGGTTAAAAAAATATCTAGGTAGGACTGTAATTTGTGTGAATGCTAAGGAAGAAAGGAGCAGTAAAAGCATGTATTTTAAGGTGGAAGCATATGGCCTTGATTTAGAACAGAATAAACCGGAGGATTAAAGGTTAAATTGTACCTAGCCAGAACATCAGGTTGATTTTTTTCCGATCAAGGCCAAAGACCCTTTGGTCAAAACGAAACTCTCAGTCACCAGTCATGTCATCAACATTCATTTCAACAGGTGCTTGTTCAGATCAACCTGTTAGGACTCGACCACTTTGCAATGTCTCATTTCAAGTGCTCCAAACTGTGATAGATAGGAATAGACAATTCCACTAAGGATTGCCTGTTAATCACTTTGGCATTTTTCTCTCAATGTGCCAAATATTTCTTGGTGTTCAGAATTTTCATTTGCATGCTAATGAAGGTGAAGGGCAGAAGCCACTAATTACAATCCAGTAAAGGCCTGCCTAATGGTCCACTAAAGACATAGCATGGCTGAGCCCATAATTCCATTATGCAAATGCATGGTCAGGAGTGGAAAACCCCACAGTCATTGCAAACTAGATCGGCTGTTGCTGGACTTCTTCACACTTGGTAAAGATGTAAAACAATATACTTGTCTTTGTAGCTTCTGTGAATAATGGCTAAGGACATACTGTAAAAAACACTTCCCTTATCTCTCCATCCAGGCTGTGTGAGCTGCTAAAAACTGCATTCTGATCAATGACCATGTGCATAATAGTAGCAGAACTGATGTCATGGTGTCCTGCTAGTGTTTCCCACAGTACTAACCACTCTGAGGCCCTGAGCAATGGAGAAATGTAGCACATTTAAGTACTGTGCTTAAAGGTGCCCTGTGGGGTTTTCTTGTAAACAAACAAAGTTTATGTTTACATTCGGCGTTACTCATCAAAACGCATCATAGGTGTATTCTTGAGGTCGAACAAATGTGTCGAGTGCATTTCCTTCCTCTAAAACATTTGGAAAACCCAAGAACCCAATTATGTTCCATAAACAAAAAAAAATTGTAATGGTGGATTTCTACTCTAAATGCACTAATAAATTATTAGCAATAAAAACAAAATAGAAAAAAATACTTTATTATGTGTTATTTTTTCTGTCTATTCCAATGGATGGAGAATCTGAAGCAGAGAAACCACCTAATAGTAAAAATGACAATAAATAGTCTTAACAGACATTTTCAACAAAAAACATGAGTTTATTCATGAATGGTTAACTCAGTGAATAAAGTGATGCTTTAAAACACATTGCATATATATATATATATATATTGTGTTATTTTAACAAAATTGATAAAAAGAACAAAAAAACAAGGGGTCAGTCCAGAGTGGTTCAGGCATCAGTCTCCTGAGTTGAATATTCTGTGTAAATAATCAATAGGATGAACAGTCAGAATCAATCAAAACAGTATTTCCCTTTTCAGTTCCTCATTTCCCTTCAGGTGACATTCAGATTTTGAAAAGATCCTGAGTGAAAGATATCAGTGTTTCATATGATATTTTGACATGTATAAGTAATATAACATCGCATGTTTACTTTAAACACAGTTTAAACACAAATTATTTACTTTAACAATATGATGCCATGCTAGCTGAAAAAGGGGGTGTGGCTCGACTGCAGTCCACTTCATATCATGTGGAACACTGTGATTGGCTTATAGACATCCAATCAAATCAGTTTGTGCATTTGGGTGGAGTCAGATGACAGTAATCATAGATCTAGACGTCCTAGAAAAGTTCTGTCCATTGGAATGGACGGGGGATCTGAACGGGTATTTTAAATCCAGCATTGTTTAGATTCATGTTTACTAGCTTGCAGTTTTCTTCCTCCCTGCCTTTGTTGGTGCATTGCAGCATATCTTGGTGTGTTTCCGCCACCATTTAATTGACAGCTTTAAATACTAGTTACTTTAAAAATACATTTTCTATGTACAAAACATATGAAATCATAAGGATTATGACTTAAATAGCAATACTGGGATATAAAAATACTAATTTGGGCAATAAAAAATGCAGAAAATGACCATGTATTGTAGACACGTTTCTGAAGAATGATCACGGTCAGCGCTAAATAATAATAATAATGAAAACTACGTTGTGTTTCCTGTGACTGCTTCACAATAAACCCTGTGTTTCGCAAGTTGGACGCTTGCTGATGTGCAGCAGTAGAAAATGTTTGGTTGGCATTACTAGTCACTTAATACAGCTATGGGAGACCGAACAGTAACCACTGAGGCTGATATCAATGAGATACAATTACACTAACACCGTGCAGTAAACTTACTGTAACTCTGGATCACATGCATGCATCATTTCTTGTGCATCCCTTGTGTATGTGAACTGCCTCAAACAATCAAAACTATGATATAGAGAAGTCATTTTAGAATATAAATACATTGAATGTCTATCGCTGAAAAAATGCAGACCATAAATTGAATCAAAAGTTGAGGCTGAGGTTAGGCAAATTGAGATTGTGTCTAATCCACTAACACTCGCCACCCACACTCCCTAAGAATCTTTAAGACCAGTCTGTGTAATGACTTTACACCCCCACCCACTTGCATTCAGAATGACTCCTACCATTGCTGCTAAGACACAGCATTGTCACCAGCAAGTCAGGTAAGGTAAGGTTTTTCCATCCTAGAAAGTCAGATAAGATCAGAGAATGCTTCATTTATAAAGAGGCTTTAAGGTGCAAAGGTGCCAGCCTTGGTGGATTAATTTTAAAGCTGAGGCAATTTGCACTTGTAATTGGTAATGAAGGAGCTATTTGCTTGCACTTTTCAGGGGCTTGTTTGCACCACAACTTGATTTACATGATTCTATTAAGCAAACATGCTGCAATTGCAGTGCCAACACATGCACAAATTGTCCTTGAATCTCTGCTTTTTGCACAGAAAGGAATCAATGCTGTGTTTTGGATACTCTATAGGCTTGACTGGCTTTGCCCAGCGCCATGACATCAAGAACCTTTATGCATTCATGTGTTCATGTTTGGACACTCACTGGTCTCATTGAGATCCATACAGAAAGACAGACAAATAAAAAGAGCAACTTCTCCCTAGCAGCTATGGTTCTGTCATTGAGAGGTAGTCAAGTGTCTGTCTGATTTGCAGCAACCTGCCAATGATCACAGCATCCCTGGGGGATATACAGCAGCACAGCAGGTGACAGTCATTTAAAAATGTTGGCTTGGCTCTAGATCCCTACATCAAAGACGAAAAAACGGGACTAATCTCTATTCAGGTCTTGCTCGTGGCGTTCTCTGTGCAATTATAGAGGGATCATGTGGGCCCTGGAACAAAATCATAGTTTAACACATTGAAATCAGTGCTTGAAGTGGAAAAAAATAAGTGCCAGTACTCCCCTTGTTCACATGTTGGCGTGTGTATCGGCCAGTATCAGCAAGTCATTAAGCATTACATTCTGAATTTCTACAGTGGATAAAAGATAGGCCTACTAGGAGATATTGCTGATGTTTACAACATTAATGTAGGCTATTTAACCATTTCAGTTATTAGAGTAAAAAATAATCGACTATGTACACTTGCTTTAGTGTGAAGTCATCAGGCCGGGATGCCCTTACTTCCCGGCGAAATTCCTGGATAGTTTCCCTTCTCTCTACTTTTAGTGTGCCACACAAATGAAGCATCACCATGCTGTCCAGTTGTCCCTCAGGCTATCTACACTGGCTTTGGTGTGTGGGGTGCAATGAAGTCATCAGGCCTGCAATGTTACTTAGCAGGCAGGCGGGAATGGGAACAGGTGAGCGTCATGTACTGTCCCCTCGGTAAAGGTCTTTTCAGACGGGAGTGATTGACGCGCCTAGTAGGCCTAATTCATTTTCAATGACAGGTGAGCAGGCAGGTAGGGAGGCGCGGGCACTCTGACAGGCCGAACGACAAGAGGGAGCAATCCTGCCTGCCCGCTGCCAGATTTGTTTTGTCTTGAACTTTTTTCTATGCAATGTCGCAGTGCAAATGTACGAGAGACTGATCCTTGCCGTTCGTGACTTCCCTGAAATAGACCTTTAACTAAACTAAACTCAACTCACTAGTAAATGTACTAGCTGAACTAATTTGAAAGTTAGTAGTTATGTTGTTTAGTTATAGATTTTTTTCTTTCAATATTTTCTACAAGATATATTTCAATATGGTGCTATAGCATATAAAGAAAATACAGTTCTACCGGCAGGGATACAGTAGTGCACAGACCGTCTCCATGGTTACCACGCATAGAGCGCCTGGCGTTTACTCGTGGAGTGCTTGACTGCCTGTCTATTCACATGAGGAGCGCAGTGAGACCCTGTGGATCCAAGCGGGTACGCAGGCGGAGTGTCTCTTACCATCTGAAAAGACCTTAATGCAGTTTATTTAGGGCCATTATGAATCGCCCAGAGAACCTGACCTGAGCACTGGCAGCTTGTGAAAAGTGCTGGTGCAAGAAAAAGTCACGGTACACCAAAGAGTAAAATGTAGAAGTGCTGGTACTGCGGCCCACTTCGAGCACTGATTGAAATACTTAAAAAAAAACAACAATATCTGTGATTAATTTGACTTTTTTTTCTACCAATTTAAAAATATCTGACTGCGTTAGAGTATCTTGCATTATAAATCACACACACCTCGACAAGCACAAGTATTATAAAGGAGAGCTTGTGTTCTTCCAGAGATCCAGGGAGCCCCAGGAGTTTGTGACAAAGGTACCAGGCAGCTCGGAGATTTTTACTTGCCAGCGCTAGTTAGGGGCTTAAATTGGAGGAGCTACGTAATTTGTAGTAAAGACATGAATAAACAAAGCTTGGCATGGACGTGTGGCATTTGAAAGTCAATTTCAAGTATCACATGACTGCTACAAACACTTTTCATGATTCAAAAGTACTACACACTAACAATAGCAATCGCTTTTTTAAAAAAAGTTTAAAAATAAATCAGCTCTGTGATTGGACTTGTAAGGGTGTAGTACTTTAAGGCTGGGCGCTGCAGTTCCTCCTCTGGCTATAGGCTGGCTAACATCCCTAACAGTAGCACCAGCAGGAGCTGCTGTAGAAGGTCACAGGTGATCTTAACCTATTGTTCTACTTTTTTTCTCAATGCCTGCTTCCACTTTCTCATTTTCATTTGCTTTTTGTTCCTTTTGATGATGAAACAAAGCATTTTCATCACACTGCTAGCGTACCAGAGCAAACTGAATAACAGTTTACTCAAGTAAATACATCTGACGTGAGCAACATGAACTACACCAGGTGATTCCAGTGCATAGAAGGTTGCTATGGCAATTGGGGGCACTATTGGACCAGATTAACTGGAGAATATGAGAAACAATAGCCAAATAATAGAAAATCGGACAGGATTTTATGTCAAACGTAGTAATTTCTTGGTGGGGATACGACAGGACTATTGTAATTCTTGGTGGGGCTGCAGCCCCAGCCTAGCGCTGGCTATGTAACTAATTCATGTGAAATCATTTCCATTTAGAACATGTAAAGGAATAACTAAATAACTACTGTTATCTGCACAAATTATGTCAATCATAAACGAAAAGAAATCACAAATAGAGCCATATGGAGCCCAAGGACAAACTGTGACAATTGGGGATAATGGTCCAATGGGTGTCAGCCTTGGGGTTTGTGCTATAACACTGACAACGCTGCTGTTCAATAAAAATATTTTCCCATCGTAAATAAAAATAGCACGTATAAAAGTACTTTTATAGTCAACTTTTGATGGGTTAGAACACAGCCTTCCGAGGGCATCAAGGATGTTAGAGTGTAAACATCTGACATCATACATCACACTGACATCAAGGATCTGTGGACTACTGAATACACCTAGAGGAGGCAATGGAAGGAAAACTGTGACTGTACTTAACTTTTTAACCTTAGCATGGACTAAAATAGCACAATACATGGTATAGTAATTATGGTTGGAATCACCAAGGGAGAGATGACAGTGTCTCTAAAGCCAAAAGTCTAAGACCCTGCACATCTGCTTTGAAAGACAAAAGAAACCAATAAAACTTTTCTTTCCAGTCCATATGGCCAATTAGAAGAGAAATCCTTAGTGAGTTTCGCTTTAATTATTTCTCTACCTCTCGCAATGAATGGAATCATTTACCGTAAAGGACTTCTAATCAAGGAAAAAAGTGTTATATTATAGCTATTCATGGCAGGAAATGTCGCCCTCCCCAGTGTAGAAAAGTTTCCAAGTGCAGGTGTGCTTAAGTGCACCTTGCTATAGACAGCTGTAAAAAAAACCCAACAAATCCACTTGTTGTGCAAGCATCTGTGGGAATGTATTATGAATAAATAAACTGACTGTCAAATGCAATCCCTTTGGGTGGTTTACAAAGCAGCCTCTTGATGTGAATAAATGATTTTGGTTCCCAGGATTGAAGTCTGGAGAAGAGAAAGGCCTGCAGCGAGCTTTCATTTAGTTATCCCTCTGTATAACAAGCCAGTGACTTACTGTACTGTAGCTCCTCAGGGACTGCACCATATCAACCACATCTAAAACCATAAACACAGGTATACATAGTCACGCCGGTTTATGAAGCCATAAGCCTGATTTCCATAGATTACGCACACTCTTTCTTATCCACACTAGCTCTTCTTATGTATTCCATTTTGCTATGGTCTGGTTTAGCTTATCAGCACTTATTTAGTGTGAAAAGCAAAAGGGCCCATAAAGCTCACTTTTGTGTTACCAACTGTGAAAACTAAATGTCTCATGCATTTGCCAACTGTTGTGAAGAATTACAGAGTGAGAACTAAAAAGACTTTTATATTTATTGCGTTCCAAATCCCTCCAGCTCTATACATGAGGGAAATCTCAGCAAGAACTGTCTTCCTTTAACCCCTGTCATTTAATATATAAAGAAAAAAGCATGGCTTCCTACAGCTGCCTTGTTCTCTTTTTTTGGACACCAATGAAGATTTAGTCTTTAATTAAATGTCATTTTTCCACTGCCAGCTTTTTTTTTCTCTCTTTCTGTTTATTCTTCCCAGTGTCTTCATAACACTGCCATCCAAGTCTGTTTTTATTCTTTCTCTACACCTGCTAGTGTCCTTGAATGCGAGCTGCTTGTATGAATGAGCCATGTCATTTAGGTGGTAAAGAGCAAGAGAAGAGACGTTTAACCTCGCACTCCTCTCGTCTTTTTGCAATCTAACCTCACGCGCTGCAGGTCTCAACTTGCTCAGTCTGAAATGTAACACTCGGTGCATAGCAATGGCCCCCATCTTCAGATGCTGTTGGCCCATGCAATCTCTCTCAGTCATTCTTCATTACACAAGAGATGGAGAGGCTCATCCTATCCCATATTGCTCAGACTCCTTTACCAGCACCGGTATTTAGATGGTCTGATATCTCTCTCTTTCTCTCTGGCTTTCATCATGAAAAGGTGTTTGAGTTTGGAACACACAACCAAGCTCTTTTATTTTCTTTCTGTAGTAATCAGCTATTGTAAAAGAAGAGAGGAGAGAAACTAGAATGTTGTTATTCTGCACAGGTGTGTTTGCATGGGGTTGAACCATGGCAACATGTTTATTTAGAGGATATGGCTGCTGTTATTCTATGTTTCTCTTATTGCCAACACATCCCAGGAAAAGAGCAAAATGTGTTAGTTCACCTCTCAATACTTTCTGACTTCCCTACCTTGTCTGTGGCTCTCAGCCTCAAGCCCATTTGTTCCTACTGAAGATGTAAGGCTTTAAAAGCAGGTCACACATATATAGTTTCATATCTAAAAAAGGCTCAGCCATTTCATAAATCAGCAGGGCACTGTAGTTTTTACCAAACATTACTCAAATACGAGTAAATACTGCATTCGTTGGGAACTATTTTCAGCCGCGGATAAATACACATTTGGTGCTCTAGCGAGTATTTACAGCAGCAAGAGCAAGTGTATGTGGGATTAACTCAAAATAAACTACAGTGGTTTGACATTTTTTGTTTATCTGATGGTAGCATTAGATGAAAGTCAAAGGATCACCAAAGTTATTACAATTCATCCTGAGAGGAATGTGAATGTCTGTACCAAATTTCATGGCAGCCCATCAAATAGTTGTTGAGATATTTCAGTCTTGACCAAAGTGGTGACCAAGGCTGACCGACCTGCTGACCAATATTGCCATCCATACAGCCATGCTGCTAGACTGACAAAACGTTTTATTGATATTAACAATAAGAAATATATAGAATATCACCAGCCTTATCCTTTAAATATGGCTATGGCTGGTATATTCTAAAAGATTAACCACCAACACACCAATACTTTTGTTGAGCTGAGGAGTCGAAATTCTTCTGGACAGTCCATGCTGATGTGACAAAAACAGACTTATTTTAATGCTTTTTCAAACACCAGAGTTTTCTATTTCACTCCAATTTCTATGAATCTGACAGAACATAGTTGTTATACAACTTGAAATGAAAAAAGCACTATTCTATGAGATGATTCCATGTGAAAAGCAGAGGGGGGCGTTTTGCTTTGATTTGAGACAGCTGTCTTAGCACGTTGTGTGAGATTGTTTTAGTTCTGTTTTTCAGACCTAAATTGTCACCTGAGGTGGAATTAGATGAATTCAAGTGTAATCGGTGATTCAATTTCCGACATAATCTCCTCACAAGCGTTTGAACAAAATGTGAAAATAAAATGCTAGTGACAACTCCTCATACATTTATGCAATAGATCAAATATTAGGGTATTACAACAAGTTGACACATGTGCCGCAACCTCCCTGAAGTCACAACACAATATTCATCTCTTACAGCTATAAATGGATCTGCAAAGCGTCTGTTATTGTTTGATAAGTCCCACCATGAAGAGATTTAGGTGTGCTGTCTGGCACTGACGTTGGATTAGAGTTGAACTGGCTCTGGAGTGACTAAATTGCACTTTCTGGCCTGCACTGGTTGAAAAAGAAAACCCCAAAATACAACTCCTTCATGCTCCTGAGCTGTACCCTCAAAATTAACCGCACCCTTTTACACGACGCTCCTCCATCTGTGTGTATTTTCAAAGCGTGACAGCTGGATTGCAGTTGTTTCGGCTCTCTCAGTCAGACGATCGCTACTTGGAACGGCTTTCTATTCTGGCGCTGGCAGTCAGTGCCGCCTGGCTTGACAAATAACCCTTAAGCGCTTTCCACCAACTACCCCGATCCAAGAATATGTGCGCTTCTGCAGTCCCTTGTTTGCATTTGATAAGACAGTAAGTGGTGAATATGCCTCCTGACGACTAAGTCCATCGAGCCTCTGCTGCTGGTTTTGGGATCAGATACAAAGAGGCCAGTGGGAGTTCAGTGGCAGACGGTTTTAAACAAGAGCTGGGTGGTAAGCTTTGACTGACAGTCCCTCAGTGCCCCCCCCCCCCCCTACCTTCTTGCTCTCATTGATGGCTTAATGGTGTCAACAGGAGAGATAGGGTCCTGACTCCTTTATCAGGACAAAATCTTAGACCCATCACCTTCTCTGTTTGCAGTAATTGCGGGAGCAGTGTGGACTCTGCGGGGGGAAAAAGGCAAAGCAAAAGCCAAATCAAAAGGCTCAGCTTCAATCCACTTGACTGAGTGGGTCAACGGAAATAAATGACTTTCCTTTGACCGGCTGTACATCCATCTCTTCAGTGTCACCACTGTCAAGGACACTGGGGCCTATCTCTGCAGCACTCCTGCTCTGATAAAATGAAAACAGACCAGTGGTTAAATAAAAAAATAAAAAATACCGTTGCTTCTTTCTGCCTGTTGGGTCTATCAATGAGAAGCTATCCATCTGTGTCCAGCATCACCACGCATCCACATCACTTCCAGTTGTCGATTATCATGGCTGGGAATAATGCATGACAAAATGCGCCAGACGTGTGAACCATGAGGGGAGTTTAAGGTGTAGAAAAATGTGAGATTCCTCTACTGTTACATTCTGTGTCTACACATCTGGCTATTTCAAGTTCAAGGATCTTTTAGTGTGTCCGCGTGTGTGTACAGACAGCGTGGATCCACTCCACTCCCCACCTGAGAAATAGAGGCAAGGAGGTGCTATTGGCACAGGCAGACGTGGCAAGTGGCAAAGCAGATGGCTCTCTGCTTACCATCATTTCCTCTCCCATAATGCTTCAGGAGCGTAACGCACGGCGCACATACCACACTCTGTCCCCCCATGGGGAGAAGTAGCTACAGGGTAGTCATTTTTAAGGAGCGAACAAGCCCAAGCACTGCTCAGCAGCCCTAATTGTTTACCAGATACCCAGTTCCAGTTCCCTCGCAATTTCCTTTTTTTCATTTGGCATCAAAGAACACCAGCAGAAAAAAAGGAGAAACATTTGCGTGAAGAGTTGATGCTGCTGATAATACCTTTCCTTCCTGTTCAGCCACCTGCCTCGTTAGCCACCTTGCAGCCGGTGCCAATGAACTGGACAACAAATCCAATTGGAGCTTTTCATGATGTTCCCCTTCTTCCTGGCTCCCACAGCTCCTCTGTTCTTTTCATTGGCTGCCCAGGCGCCAGATGGAGCCCGTCGTCTCTGCTCCACCCCGGGGCTCTTTCTCTCCTTTAGAGTAGGTAGAGCAAGACCTGTTTACACCGCCGCGGCCAACACACACACACACACACACACACACACACACACGCAGGGATGGTCTATCTCTTTCTTTATTTTGATCACTTTCACATGCTGACTTGGTCATATAGTAAAATGTCCTAATTTTCCTGGAATCATGATGAAGTTAGTATAGCTGCTTAATTTAATAAAAGACACATTTAGATTATTTTTTTTTTACCACAGGGATGTTATCACGCTCTCTCTGCGTGCATTTACTTTCCCTCTCGTTTGTGCTTATCATTCTGCCTCAGAAACTTCTATACAAGGTTACCTGAAGCTTGGTGACAGAAAAGCAGACAAACCAAGTGCTTTTTTTTTGTTCATTTACTTTGACGGAAACCTGTGCATTTTCTTTGTGCTCCTGCAACATCTCTGGTCCACACAGCAACAGCAACACTACAAATAGCAGATGGCGGTCATCTGGTTTGGATACTTGTACTCATCTGCTGCCCTACTTCTGCTGGATCCACTGATACTAGTACATGATATCAGTGAATCTACACATGCTTCTTGATGCATATGTGCACAGGCGGGTGTTGCATTCAATATTAATTAGTCCAGAAAAGTGAGCAAAAATTCATATTTATTTACATCTTCACAAAATACCTGAAAGTTATAAGACATGAGGGAGCAGATGAGACAGAGGCAGGTACACTGCAGAGACTGACAAACATGAAAAGAGGCTTGCACAGTGAAATCTGAGTCTTTGCATGAGCTCACATGGCAGCCTGGCACTTCCTTATACTATCTGTAGATGGCAGAGAAGGACGTGGACAGCACAGGAGGGGTGTGCACATTTTTCTCATATATCTGACTTTTGGCCATTAGCACATAGGTGATAACTGAACACGGCTGATTCAATCTCATTTAAAATGCTGGGAATTATAATAACATGACAAAAATCATTCAATCTAAACAGGTGCTATCTGAGAGAGATAGACCTCGAGAAGATTTTCCACCCTTACATGATCGTACTTAAGGCTGCCATCATTCAGTGTAATAGGTAAAAGCCAAAGTACTGCAGAGGACAACAACCTGCCATCCATCACTATTTTACCAACACTTGTATGATTACACAAGCTGTCATTGAGTAGCATAAATCAAGAACTAAACCCTTGAGGTTATAGAATAAATCAGCAAACATTAGCAAAGCCTCTCCATTTTTCAGATAATGAAGACAGGTTTATAATCATCTCACATTCAACTCAATATAAAACCCCATGGTAAATAAACCATCGTTTTTCATGCACTCGCTAACTTGCCTCATGATGCGCCTGAGCTGTAAATAATCGTTCCTTGTGCGCACATCAATATATTACACCACAGACAGGTCAAAAGACATCATCCTGCCTTCTACCGCAGCCAAGAAGAGTTGCTGCTGCAGGTGTTTGTCTGTGTGTGTGGGTGTGCGCGCGGCGCATCTCTGTAAGTGCATGCCTACGTGTGTCTGTGTGTGAAATATAACAGCTTTGACTGGCATAGCACCGCTGCGATGTAATTGGCTTTCAGAGAGAGGTAAACAGGACTGCAGCCACGTGGAGGGCAGCTGAAGATTGACCTTCAGAAAAGCAAGTGAAAGGAACGGACGGGTGGCTGCCTTGGGCACCTCGCTGCGCTAGCTGTCATCTGACTGCAGCTTTGACACTGGAGCTGTTATTTTTACTTTTTTTTTCCTGTTGGGGGGGGAGGCGTGGAGGGGTACGATAATCAGATCCAACCTCCAATATCCCCATTACTCATACGGAGCACTTTGCAGGGAGGACACCTTCCTCGAGGATCACTGGGTTCCTCGTGTGATCGGGGTCATCCATGTTTCTCAGTCTGATAAGGCTGGGCAGTGTCTCTTGTCTACAGCGGTGCACTATGTGGTGCTGGAAGTGTGATTACTACACATCTGCAGAGGTGAAAGCAAGACACCCGCTGAGAGCTTCTAAAAGGTGTCAGAGGCAGGGTGACGGTGTTGTATGAGGTTTCGACCAGGGATTTTTACCTTCCTAACCAAGGGGAGAGACCTCACTCTCTGTGGCTGCTGGCACACAGATGATGACAGGTTATTTGTTGAATTAATTGCTCTGTGCATATTATAATATAGTCTGTGCGTGCGTCTGTGTGATTTTGTTTGCATGTGCATCTGTGTCATGAATCAAAATGCTTGGCTTTGCAAACTCTGGAATAAACAGATATGGAGCTGGATAATGCTGTTTTAGCCCCACCCTCACACACACACACACACACACACACACACACACACACACACACACACACACACACATATACACATAGTCCCCACTCCATCGCCATCTGCTTGTATATACAGTATTAATGGGAGCCAATAATGGCCCTATGCTTGGTTTACAGTGGCAGTTTATGATGGATGTGAGAGAGTTTAATTGGGAATAACGAGCCTGTTACTGGGACATCATACCCCTTACCATGTGGAAGAAATAAGCACACGCTACAAGAATGCAACCCAATACAGTGAGTCTCATGCTGAAGACTAAAGAGTGGGATGGGCTGGTGTTATTGAGAAAATGCTGTTATCATGATTATAAAATTCTGCCAACTGCATCACCCCTTTTCTTTCCTGGGCGTACTCTTTTGATGAATACAAAGAGCAGTGAAGTGAAGTGCGCTTGATTAACTTCAGCTAAGATGGCCGGCCCTGTACACTGATGACTTTCTTCCACTCAATCTTAATTAGCAAGTGGAGATGCTTCCGCAGGTTTGATGAGGTCAAAGCCATTCATTTTCCAGCTCAGCGGGGACCTTTCTCGCGTCTCCCTTTTGTATTGACACTCGGGGATAATCATATCGGTGACCTCTCTCTCGCTCGGCTACGTCTTTGCCTCTCGCCGAGCAACACAGCGGCTGGTCTCGCCTGAACTGTGAGGGAATCAACGCCCTTCAATACCTCTACTGAAACAGAGAGAAAGAGAGAGAGAATCAATCCAATCCCAGGCTTTTACTGAAAGAAAAGGGAGAGTGAGGGTGTGTTGGCCAATACCACAGCTGACAGATAAAGGTGTTGGGTATAACAACACCTACCATGCATCTGCTTTTGTTACCAGCACATCAGCCCTGACATACTGATTTCCAGGATGATAAATGCCAGCCTCACAAAGCACAGGCAGTTTTAAAGAGTGCATAATGTTACAGCACAAAACGCTGAGCATTTTGCTGCAGAAAATGTTTGATGTCACACAAATTGCGGCTGATGTATTCACTCAGAAAGACAGGTGACAGGAAGGCGGTTTCAGTTTTAGCTCAAAAAAGAAAGAAAAATAGGTGATTTCTTTGTTTAAGGAGAGTAGGCATCGGCCTCAGACTTGTTTTAATTACTTTTTGGGCATTTTAAGACTTTGTAAGGTAGCAATAGTGGAGAGATGACAGGAAATGAGGGAAAAAGAGATGCAACAAATGTCTGCGGGTGGATTCCAGCCGGGGATGTTGCCGTTCATGGTCAGCGTCTTAATCCCTAAACTACGGGAGAAGCCCCACAGATGTTTTAAAGGGAAATTACAGTATTTGACAACCTGGGTCTTATTCTCATATTTTTGTCCATTAATGTTGTAATGGTTTAATCCAAAGACATGCAGGTTAGGTTAAGTGACGACTGTAAATTGCCCGTAGGTGTGACTGTGAGTGGTTGTCTGACTCTATGTGTCAGCCCTGTGATTGGCGACCAGTCCAGGATGTACCCCGCCTCTCGCCCAATGCCAGCTGGGATCGGCTCCAGCCCCCTGCAACCCTCTAAGGATAAGCGAATATAGATAATGGATGGATAATGGATGTTTTAATGGTAATGGTTGTTGGAGAGATTTGGAAGACTCTGGCACGAATAATGTTGTTTCGTGGGGCAAGTAGCCCAAGGCTAACTTTAACTTATTGGAAATCATCTCGAACACTTTGTTTTTGAGTCTGACTGACAGACAGAGTCGCCTGGAAAGGCGGCCAGCTATCATAGCGAACTGTACAGCGTAGCTAACACACTTGTGGTTAATTTAGCCAATTATTTACCGTATTCATGCGTGATAACAGATTTAGAGTTGCTACAATTATACCTTCACTTTACAGCTCATATTAATGTAGACAAGACACGTTCTTGGGTATTTAGGCATCAAAAATTGACACTGAATTAATGTCAGAACATATGGGCTTGGTGGTGAACTTCCAAATGTCAGTGATCCCGAATCAGAGTGATTAATTATGACATTCAGATACACAGAGGCTTCCAGCTACTGAAAAAAAACAGAATTAGTCTTGAATCTGAGACCTTACAATTATTACCCATTTGATTTGCCTCTTTGTTTCTTTCTTTTACTTGACAGTCAAGGCAACATACTTCAACAGAGAGCAGTTTGCAGGAAGTGGTTTCTTAAACTACACACACATGCTTGCTGTACACAGACTATCAAAACCTCAGAGCCTCTCTCTCTCTCTCTCTCTCTCACACACACACACACACACGCACGACTGCAGCCCTATATCTCTATCTAGCATTACCTAAAGACTTCTAGACACTCCTGGGCAGGCGTCTCCCCCAGAGGCTAGTCTGTGCAGAGGGACGACTTGATGGAGTGGGGCAGGATGGTGGTGAGACAGACCGCACGGCCAGGGGGACTTGGACTGTGACATATTACCTTTAGAGAGCAGCAGCAGGGCCACTCACATGAAACCTATTAGCAGAGGCGTCTGCAGCCAAACCGCACACAGCTCAGATGTATATGAAAGCTACCGCCGTGCCATTACTGGCACTAAAACTTAAACGTGCATGCATATGCATATGCACACACATTAACCACTATGTGCTCACACATAGTTATATGCAAATGTGCAGAACCATTTTCAACCAAGAAATGTCTTAAAGGAATAGTTTGACATTTTGGGAAATATGCTAACGTGCTTTCTTGCAGAGAGTTAGATGAGAAGACTGATACCACTCTCACGTCTATATGCTAAATATGTAGCTGGAGCCAGCATCAGGTTAGCTTGGCTTACCACAAATACCTCTAAAATACCTCCAAAACTCACTAATAAACACATTATATCTCATTTGTTTGATCCGTACAAAAACCAAAGACAGTTCGCCATTTTACAGGCAATTATGTCACTGCCATAGTCATACACACACACACACACACATAAACACACACACACACACACATAAACACACATGCGTGTGCATACAAGCATTTGGCTGCCAGTGGTTAGCTGAGAGGAACACACTGAGCTTGTAATCATAATCTGCCAAGCCAACAGCAGTGTCGCTCCATTAATAACATACAGCCCTCTTCACATATGTTGATTTTGCCAGTCTGCTAGCTTCTGACTGTGACGAAGACCATAGTCCATTGTGTGAGCTATACATATGTACATACATCCCTAGAACATTAAAGCAGATTAGCATGTGTTCATCTTGGACTACAAGGAATTCAGGCATTAGATCCAGGGAGTTTTGAATTATGTGAACTTCAAAATCACTGCAGTGATATGGTAATCCACAATCTAAATAGGGCTGCTAAAGTCTGCGAATGAAAGTGTGCTCAAAGTAATTATTACAGAGGACAATGCTGTTGGGCTTCCGTACTTACGAATACAGAGCGGAGCAGAAAAAGCATGTTTGGCTGCCCTCATGTGGATTTGACAACAGCAATGGAAATGCGACGGGGGGATTACCATAAATTTGTTTTTGTAGGAAAGTGTTAGGAATCGAAGAATGTAAAGAAGAGTAGAGATTATTACAATCTCTGGGTGTCAGGGGATTTCTCACGTCACTGTGTGTTTCTATTTTTCTTCTCCCAGAGAGATGTGAAGAAGGAATGAAAGTGTCAGGGAGGGCAGGGGAGGGATTCTGTGCTGAAGAAGGCACTCTCTCGTCTGAGCAGTGGATAATAGGGGCCGCCAAAGATGTGCCAAATGGAGGCAAGGCTACATGTGATCCAGTCAATACAATCTCGCAGTTCTTTCTTTTACAGTTCACTCGTTTCAATTCAATTCAATACAATTTACTTTTTCAAAACTGACCTCTTTACCGATACGCAATCCAAAATGCACTAACGCAAACAAAACACTTCATACACATCTCAGGATCAACACACATTTGACTCCCAACAGTAACACTTTGTCACTCATTACACAATGACCTAAAAAACACTAACATCAGGTAGCGTTACAGTATGTATGACTATTGTATGTATCTTTTATTTATTTACTGAGCATAAACCAAGATCCCATTACAACAAAAATAAGGGCACCTCTGTATTGCATGGATTGTGCTACGTCACAATATATGTCACAGAAATTACATATATGAGAGAGATGAGAAATGCTTCAATCGGCTTTATTTATTTATTTTTGCTATTTTTGCAGAGTAATTCCAATTGCACAAAATGAAACTAAAGTAATTCCAGTAATGCAATACAAAACTATACATTCACTATACATTCTTGTATAGGATAGCTACAGATATAGAAATACAACAGTGCTCGTCATCCCTGTCTTCTCATTGACAACAGCGATTTCTACTCGAACGTGACTTCGACATGTTGCCAAAACGCTTTTCACGATCTGGGGCATTTGTCTTAATCACGTACACCACAACATCGGCAAACCGCTGTAGTTAGCTAGCTTCATTTGATCCCTTTTTACACTTAGAAGAGGGCAAATTGAACACAAAAATCTCTTGGTTTTTGTCAAAAGGTGTTTTGGGAAGTGAAGCAGATTACTTTTCATTCTAAACTCCTGCACACACTGTTGAAATGTGACAGAATTAGGAGGATCCGTTCAAGTTTTTCCTTTAATATTAAAAGGGAGATGAAATTGAACAACCTTTACTGCTCAAATTCAAAGCTGTGACACTGCAAGTGCATTGTAATCTCCATGATCTGATAGTGATGGCTCACTTTTAAACCAGGGACATCACCATTGTAACTAAGGCTATACTGCTCAGGAGCAGATTATACTCAGGCTGTGGGATCCAGATGTTTAAAAATCCTCCTTTGTATGTACAAAAACATTGTCTGCAAATGTAATAGGACCGTGAGATGCATACTATTGAATTATTCTCAGATAGCACGAGGGACTTAGCAGGGCACTGGTGTCATGACACTTTGTTCATGCTGATGATCAGAGGTATAATAAATGTTTGTTGCATTTTCAGGCTGCTTGCCCAGTCCGCCAATAAAAACAGACTTCTATTACATTGCAGGTAGCTTACATTAGTTGACTGTAGTTATCAATAATGAATGCAATGTGTTGCATATTTAGTGTGCTGGAATTAATTCACAGGATTCCCGAGAGGGATTGATGCAATATATTGCACTCTGATCAGCACAGCCCTTGCGGCAGATGAGGTGGACTTTGTGAATAAAAAATGTTTCCACATTCTCAATTAGATTACATATTATTGTATCAATGGAAACTCTCTAGTGTGTCTTAATTCTGGGAAATTGATAAGCCTTTATACAGTTTTAGAGAGTTGGCATCATACAGTTATTCGATAGTGTCTTTATCTTTTTTATTCCAGAACCTCAGCTTGGATGTCTACATCCTCTGCCGACATTACTGTCTTTCAGAGGCTGTAGCTGACTCAGTTTTAACGCTAGAGTGAAGATGAACTGGTATCATATAACACTAGATGACCTCAGGCATCCATTGGTACCAATCATGTCATGCTAGCTTGTCGGGAAGGGGGCTTCAAAGGGGTCCCTTGACCTTTCACCTCAAGATATCTGAATGAAAATGGGTACCCACGAGTCTCCTCTTTACAGACATGCCCACTTTATGCTAATCCTATGCAGTGGGATTTGCCAGTTTTGGGCAAAAACCATAAAAAACAGTATAAATGTACTATTTTAAAAATATTTCTGCATATGGGGGGGTCCCTAAACAGTATTGGAATTGCATAAATTGGGTATGACTAAAAAGCTGATACTCTTATGGATTCAAATAGCCCAGTTGTATTCATGTGTGATGATGTTTGTCCCCATATTAGCCATTTCATTGTAGTGAGACCATTTTTTGCTTGACCTCACTGTATAAAATGACCTATTGTGACCTCTAGGATAATCCCAGCCTCATGAAACTGTACAACCACAAACTAGAGACCTAGGGCATTCAGAGGAAGTATGGCTTTCCTAGGTATATCGACAATAAGGAGGTTTCTGAGCAATTTCCAGAACAGAAGTACTCGCCATCCAATCACAGAAAAATGCAATTCTTACAGAAACGTTTTTGAAATCACAGCATGAATTTTTTTAAGGTGTTCCTCCTCAAGGTCTTGGTGTCTTAATGTGTTATTTTGGAGGGATTTTTGACAATTTTTTATCAATTCTCGAGTGGTCAAAAAGGGTTACATTTTGCACCAAATCTGTGTAACAAATGGTATCACCCCAAAAAGCTGCAACACCTTGAGACATAACTGAGCATGGGAATGGCCGTCATATACCTCCATCAGAATGTTCAAAGTCCTTATACACTCTAAACCTTCAAAATTTGAATAGGCGCCAAACCAAAACACAATGTTGCTGAGCTGCATTTCAAATTAATCTTCAGGTTGCAACTTTCAGATGATGTATACCACTTCTATGACTAAGACCCCCTGCCACCTAAAATAAGACAAACATGTTTCCACTGCTCCTAAGTGCAATAACTAAAGAAATCAGTTATTGCAAGGTTTAAGGATTTGCACATTTTCATAGAGCACTTGTAAAAACAGTGTGCACTTTTTAAAGTAGTTATTAGTTATACATTATCAAAGCATTATTATGATTCGATCACACTGTGGTCGGCTCAGTTCCCTGCTCTCATACTGCTGCTGTTCCTGTGCATATGGCAGCTAAATGCTGTATCTTGCCACAGCATTCTGGAAAAGCCATTCAATGCATGGCTTTGTTTACATTGGCCTTCTAATGCATAACAAAATGTTATTATTATAAGTATTACAATGGGTATTAACAAGACCTTACAAACTAATCCAAGAAATACCCTTGAATAACACAAAATGAACATTGTGCTTTGGTTCTCTCTGTTTATTAGAATGGTGTGTAATTCAGCATCAATCCACGTCTGTGCACAAACGATATGTCATTTTCGTCTCCTTCCAAATGCATTCATCGTCGAGCTTTAGAACGTTTTTTTTTTTCTTTGAGGAAGCGGCTTGAAGCTGTCAGGGCCTGCGTGCCGATAACAACCTGGGGTGGAGAATGACACCTTGGGAGTGACAGATGAAAAGGAATCAAATTCTCCCCGGAGCCAACTGTATGGAACTGATACAGCCCCCCCCCCCCATTTCTCTCCCCACAAACAGGCCACTGCATTAACTTATTCAAATAGGAGGTCAAGCCTTAGTTTAGACACCAGACCTGTCCCAAAGAGCAGAGCTGGAAGAGGGAATAAAGTGAGAAAGAGTTGGGGAAAGAAAATTGAGTAATTGTACTTCTGAATTAATGCCTTTTAATCTCTCCCTCAGCCATTGAGTGATAATGAAAATGTAAGTAAAGGGCAGACAGCGTTGAGTTTGCAATGCACTGAATGTGCCTTTGCAAAGAGACTGACTTATTGACCTAATATGAGGGCAACCAAACTGAGGCGTCTTCTGACGAGAGCCCTTAAGAAACCCTTTTCAAGTTCTTTCCCACTTTAGCCGTGTAGTCAGAAATCAGACTCCTAATCAGAAAGGTGACTGGACTTCATGCTGCATACGCCCGGCATAATTTTGGTATTTACCCCTGGCTGTGAAGGACACTCAGAATGAACTCATACCTCATCTCTGATCCTTCAATTAAGTGCGAGCAGGACACGGTGTCAGGGTAGAGTTGGTCTGGCTTTTATGAAGGTAGCTGACATTATAAGCAATGCGTCTTTTACTCCTCAAGACTGAAGGTTGGGTAACTTGTGCACCGCTGCAGAGCTCAGAGATTGTTCCCTCGGCCCCGAGTGCTTTCCCGTCTACTCCAAGCTTCTTCCTCTGTCTCTCACTCTCCCTCTTATTTCTTCTCAGAGCGAGGGCCCATGCTGTGCTGCAGATTGAAGACACTGCGTTTGGAAATCAACTGCTTGGCTAGGTAATTTGGCTAATGGACTAATCTCAGCTAAACTTTTGCAAATGAGGGTTTTATGAGGTGACTCTGGGAAAGAAACATTTCGCCAATGTCATGGATGATAAACATGCAATTGAGCAATCACATCGGGATGAAAGCTGTACTGCAGCAGTAGGGGAATGGAACTTCGCGTCCTTATATCTCCCCATGGTAATAATGACTAGATCTATTATATGGATATGCAATCTCAATTTGAGTTTTAGACCCAGTAAATCAAAGAAATGACTGTGTATTGTTTTAGTTCTGGTGAAGAAGGCCACTCAAAACTTCAAAACTTTGTTGCAATATCTTCATTGTGAAGAAGATTTATGTCTAGTAATAATAAATTCCATTACAATTTTCCAACTAATCCCCCCAACGGAAATTGCCAAAGAATGTGTCTACATTTTAAAGAACTTGTTTCCTTTGCATGGCTGGCATTTGTCATGTACCTGTGGACGTTCGTGTGGGTGTCCTTTTTTTGTGTGTGTTTACTTCAGCAGCTCCAATGGTTTGCTCACTGGCACTGACTGTTGGTAAAAAGTAAAAATGATTTTGCCACTCTGTGCACTGCATAAAGCATCTGCAAAACAAAACAAAAGGCACTAAAATACCACGCGGAGTACCTTGTTTCATTAGTTTGCCATTCTCTGCCTATGAGAGACTGGAGAGCTTCATCATGTAGGAGTCTTACAAATGGCCCACATTTGCAGAAATGAAATGATTAGGTTTGTGAGAATTTAAATCAAAAATAAAAATGCAAATACCATCAAACACGGTGCCCAGCACTCACCTAATAATTTAAAAGCCCCTGCTTAGCTCAAGACTTTATTGCGTGTACATCTAGGTCGCTTTTCTATTTACTGTATTTTTAGTCATTTTCACTTGTCTCTCTGAAAAGTAATGCAAGACAAATCTCATTTGGACATTTTAATGAATCCCATCTACCAATCAGGGCCAGACAAGAGAGATGGGTAGCGAGGTGAGGGAGAGAAAGAGTGCTCCATTTGATTTTAATTTAACATGGGAGCACTGCTGAATTTAATGGCACTGCCTTTGTGTGAGCTGTATTTTTTTGCATCTGTATTTTTGGCATTATGACTATTATGACTCTACACAAAGCCTTCACACACAGGAAGGCAATTTATAGCTGCACTTTCACATTCTGTAACTCTTATTTTGTCCTTCATCCCATAGCTCAGAAAGCAATTTCTGGCAATAGCACAAACTTTGAAGCCAACATGGCCGCTGAATGAACTGACAGACAGACAATATGTCGGTTCTGATTAGGACTAACCGGCAGTGTGATAGAGGAGGACGGGGCCAGCAAGGTCTGCCACGCCGTCTCCACTCATACTGCTTGAAGGAACTCCAAATTGTCTCACCCTGGAGGTCAAAAGCACTCTGGATGCAAAGCTCTCTCTGCACACACACACACACACACACACACACACACACGCTTACACACACACATGCACATCTTGTTTGCCTGCTGACTGTGGATATTGCAGATCCGTGTCCGGTCCTCCAGCGATGGACCGGTGATTGGCAGGTAAGTGGCTGCTCTGTTTACAACATGGCCGTCGGATCCAAGCCCACACTGTCCTTGACCTGAAGCTCTACCTGAGCTGCATAAATTTGGATTAAACGTCCTCCCCATCAAAGCTACCCAGAGGACTTGACTCTTTTGTTTTCCATCGCAACAATAACCCTGCACATGCACACTGACAAACAGCTCAGTCGAGACTATAAGGTAATGTACGTCATGGTTGCTCTTGCTTAAAGTGATCCTTTTTGAGAAAATATGAAATATTTTGTTCCCTTCTATAATAAAACTTGTCAGTTTACTGGCCAACAGCAAACAGCATGTGATGGTGTTATACATAAAGCTTTGTGATTATTAAATCTATTTAGAGTCTTACCTGTAAGTTGTGTTTAAGCTTCTATCCCCTGCATTTTGTGTCTCTGAGCACTACCTTGATGCAGATTATAAATCTGACAGCATGGCACAACAAGCTTGTGTTTGAATTGGATACTCAAAGGACTTGATACAAGATTAGCCACAGGCTGTTTATGATAGGACATTTGTTTTCTTCATACTTAGTGCTATGTATGTCCTCTCTAGCTAGTTAGTTAGAATTATTGTACAGTCCAACAGGCTGAAGAAGGGAGGGGGCCTACAGATTGACAGTCTGAAGAAAGGCCTGGAGGAGGCCTCTCTCTGTGTGTGTGCCCATTTGTGTATGTGTGTGTTCTGAAAGTTTTTCTCCTGCAGGTGGTGCTCTGATGGCAACTGGAAGGCGGTTTACTGCCACTCAACCCCCCACTATCTGGCTTCCTCCAGGGAGGTACTATGTGTGTTCTGGTGCTCATTCTTTCCTTTGTGAACACTCACACATACACACACACAGTATATACAAGCATGTCCCTCCACTGGCATATGCCTGCCTCTGCCTCCTACCTGGCTCAGCCCCTCCATTACCCCCCACTCCGCGACCCGCCCTCCCCTCAGCAGGAAAACACCTGCAGTTAAGGTCGTGGCCCTGCCTACCAGCCCCTTCTGCAGCTTTAAAGCCTCACTCTGTTCTTTGGATACCAACACTCTGCACTGCTTTTTGATCATTTGTTTGCATCACAGAATGCATTTTTACAGCACATAGTGATTCTCTGGCTTTGAATGTATCATCAGTCCTGCCCTCAGGGAACTTCATATCGCTCTGATCCACCAACTCTGGAACTGTCTGCAAAAGGTACATATGTTCTTCACCTTTGAAATTTTAGGCGGAAGTCACGGTTACATTACATTGGTGCAACCACAATCAGTGTGTTCCCCACAGTGAGTATGGGTGTTGCAGGCTATGATGTCATTCTACTGAGTAAAGTCTGCCAAGAGTACATTAAATCACTGTTAACACTTTATTTATTGACATTCATTATCTTTATCATCAACATTTAGACATATAGTTATAATGTGCAGCATTTTGTTTTACATTAGTTCAAATATAGTTAGCAGATATATAGCTAGCCGAGAGGATTTGTGACAATCTTCAATAGGTCTTTTTCACTGAAGACATCTTGACATGTCACAGTAGTAAAAGCACAGTAGCTGCTTTGGTTTCTGGGTCCTGGTACTGTGCATGCTAGCTCACATATTACAGATTAAAGATTTTAAAAAGTGAAAGTTTAAAAAAATGAAGTCAAGCTAAACTTAACTGACTCCAACTAGCTTTATCTTTGGCTATTCCTATTTTTTAGGTTGCTACCATCTCATATTTTAATGTCGACTGGTGTATCAACAGTGGAACTGAAGTCTCATGAATAGAGAGGATCCAGACTATACATCTATGATCCAGACTCTGGAATAAACTCTTGTAAACTCTGTCACATTAGCTAAAACATAGTTAGCAGCTTTGAGAAAAACACAAATAGTCAAGTGAAATCCTTTAGAACAAAGGCAAATGAGAACGATTTCCCTGGAGGTACGCACATTCACAGCTCATTTACCTTCACTGAGAAATACTGAGGCACCTTTTTGAAAAGTTGCTAAAGGGGGTCACCAAATCTAGCAAGAAAGTTGCTAAATTGGCAACACTTGCTGGTTAACGGGTGGAAGAAAAAAGCTAGTTGTGTAGCTGCTAACACCAAAACATTGATAGCATGTTAGCCTGAACTGATTTAATGGGACTAGCTAATACAATTGAAAAACAGAGAGAAAGACTGAGGCTCCTTCTTTGTTAATTAAAGGAGATGTTACGTGAAAGTAGCCATATTCATACAAAGTTCATCGCAGTTCAACAAGAGTGTACTGTGGTATGTAGCAAAGAGATGATGGCCAGAGAGACTCAGTGGTAGCAATTATGTCTCTCCAGCTAGCTGCAGTCTCTCTGTGAGGAGTTTGTATGTTCTTCCTGTGTCTTTGTTCCAGGTTCTCTGGTTTCTTCCCACAGTCCAAAAACATGCAAGTTAGACCCAGAAACTCGAAACTAGCCTGTATTCATATGCATAGGGTCATATGCAGACCTGCCAAACTGTACGCATTTTGCGTAGCAAGTACGCATCTTGACATCAAAGAACGCTGCTACGATTTATCCCTCTAAAGTACACAAAAAGCTGGTGACGCCTTGTGCGTTTGACCAGTACTCAAGTCTAACAGCAAGAGGCAGCAGCAATACGCCAACGAGCATCTAGCCTGCCGAAAAGTAAAAGAAGAAGAAGATTTCGACCAATAATAACGCCGGATTCATTGCCATTTCCTTGATTTGATTAACAAATGCGTAATGTCATTTCAAGAGACAGTAACTAGGTTCCGCAAATCGACCACGATCACTCTTGGCCTTGATTTTATCCCTCTCGTCCCCCTCCTCACTCCAGTTCCTCAAGTGAGGATCGTTCTTTGAACTCCTTTGCTAAGGTAAACGAACTGGGGGGTGGGAGGGTGGAACGTTGTGAAATTAGTTAAGTTAACGTTAGCCTAACGTTATGTACGTATTTGAAAGCTAGCTTGCTTGGTCACCATTCATTTAAGTTGGCAAAGTAAGTTACATTGTCACAGATGGTTAAACATGACTTTTCATAGTATTCGTAATATTAATTATTGCAGCCAAACCCGCAATCGTAATGAGAGAAGCAGATTGTGGCAACCCCCGGCTGAAAAAAAAAGTGAGTGCACATGCCACAGAAATTACTAGAAAGTTACTGGGAGAGATGGCCATACCTCCGTATCTCCAGACTTCCCCATTATGCATTCTGCACAGTCTGCAATACTGATATTGACATCAGGCATCAAGGATCAGCATTTAATAATTAGACATTGAATAATATTCATTTTCCGAGTAATGTTTATGTATTGGCAAGTGTTGTGAATTAAAAGGGATAAAATTACAACATTGACAATACTAGCTTTATATTATCAGGTATATATTCAGGTATATCCCCAGAAGGAAAATAACATCAAGTGGTCATGTTGGCGTAAGATGTTATGAAGGAGAGATGTGTTAAGTTATATTTTCTGACAATAGGAATATGACAGTAATGGATAAAAATAATATAATAAATAAACCGCCACACAAACACACTTTTTCAGACTGCAGACACCATATGGAAGGGACCAAACATAAGAAAATGAAAAACATAACTGCGTCAGTCCCTAAGATCAACACGAAATTTTTCAGAGAACAGGATTTGCAGACAATCCACACAGACACTGTTCATAAACTTCATCGTTGGGCACAATTTGCCATTATCTGTAGCTGACCATGCTGGACCAATATTTAAAAAGATGTTCACTGGTAGCCAAACTGCCAAGCAATACGGCTGTACAGATGTACATGAGCTGTTTTTCGGCGTAAGGTGGTACTCCAAAACTTTCTTAGGTTGGCAGGTCTGCATATGTCTATATTTGTTAACCCTGTGATAGACTGGTGATCTGTCAGTATTTCTTTCATAAATCGAGGCTTTGTGAGTTCCCAGCCTCCTCTTGACCCTGAATAGAAAGTAGCAGGTATAGAAACTGGGTAAATAGATGAATGGATGGAGCTATAACAGTAAATAGCATTTGTGCTACCAAATATAGGATTATTGGAGATAAACTGCAGATAGCATATGCATAAATACAGTAAACACTCAAATCACTACCCTGTCATTATGGAGAAGTAGGCATACTTTCCATTTGTACAATGATGTCATCACATTGAATCTATAAAAGGGTTTTCTGCTCACAAAGCTGCCTCATGTCTCAATGAGCACAATAAAGAAAGGATTGCGTGCCATAATTTAAACTGTATTTCAGTTCTGTGATCCCCCTGCACTGCTCTCCTTATAACCTCACTTATTTCATTCATCTTTAATTTGAATGCAGTATTTTTGTCTGAATTACGATCTTGCAAGAATGACACAATTTTCCAAAGAGGCGACTGGGATAATGCCAGCCCTGTACAGACAACACCCCCAGGGCATATGAATGGTCACCATCGTACATGAACTAATAATGTATTATACTATTTATTTGTTATTTATTTGCAATGGAGGCTGAAATACAGTAGATTACATAATTAGAATTTTAACTAGATCCAAAGCTTCACCACCAGCAGCTTGAAGCTCAAAAACAATGTCTAAAAAGAAGTTTATAGATATATTCTTTGTTTTTACACGGAGGTGTACTGCAGTGTTATGTAAGCTTGATTTTCCACAACTCAATAGCAAAATGCTTCTTGATGAACAGATGTACTGCTTAACAGAAAACCACATTATGTTCTGGGAAAAAGACAGAGCGGATGGTTGAATACCTTATAGCCTTAAACAGGACTCTTTAGGAAATGCTTTGCACATAGATTAATAAATATGCAATATACTGTAGGCTATATTATTGTTCCCAGTTATTTTGAAATGTAATATAATGCCTTCCTTTAATTTAAATCAATAGAATGTAAGGTTTCTTATTTAAGAGTGTTTCGAGTGCACAAAATAGGAGCATCCTGACTGAAGTGGATTTATTTAAAGGGAGGTTTTTAATGGATTCACCGAGGTCATTTAAATTTGTTTTTGTGAATAATTAAGAATGCAAACGCGAAGATAAAATACTCTAAAAGCGGACCACCCGACCAACAAAGCCATTAAAGAAATATAAAACCCATAAAATTGTGTTGTGATGTGTATGTGATGCAGTAGAGAAAATAGTTAGCAGTTGGGGAGGATGGTTTTAACCAAAACAGGAATAAGCAGCTGTTCTCTTCTACCTGCCTGCTGTGATCTGAAGATACTAGTAGTCTGGCAGTGTTTTCATTTGATGACTGCAAGTGTGGAATTACGTCAACTGTGTCTGTGTATGTACTGTGTGTATTTGCAAATGTGCACATGTGGGTAGAGTACTTTGTATCTGTTTAGGTGCTGATGAATATCTTATTGTTTTTCCCTCTGTGTACTCAAGTGTCCCTGCACTCGTATGCATTTTTGCCTCTCTGTCTCCACTCACGTACAGTCTAGTTTGCCTTCCCTTCATACTACATGTGTTTTATGTATGACATTTGACTGTGATGGCAATCGGCAGGCCTCCTGTGTGGTAACAGCATTTGTCATCTTTGAGACCAGACTAAAGGAGCACATTCGACTGTAGGCGTATGTTACCTGACCACCACACTCCTAAAACCCTCTCATTTACATTTAGAGTGAATGCCATACTGTCAGTGAGGCTCCATTCCACTCGGACAAAGTCCCTCACAGCCTCTCTGCCTCCTACTTTGCAGTACACAGAGAGTAAAACAATAGTCGTCGTGATGGGGAGGCATCAGACACACTAATTTGGCGTTATGGCAAAAGTCCTTACCAGAATGATGAAGTATTATTTTTCGGGGTGGATCGAAAAGACTAAATCTCAGCGTGTCGAAACTGGCAAATGTAACTATTATCTATGAATTTTAAAATGGAGCTAGAAGGAGTCCATATACTTAACTCTAGGGGTACTCAAACCTTTTTCATATCAAGAACACCAAAATTGAGTCACATTAGAAGACAGAGACTATTTGAGGACATTTTGCTGCACAGAGTTTGATCATTTAGTTGAAACTTGGTCACCGCTTCGACTGCA
>VMKM01002292.1:0-79075 GCA_008360985.2 Macquaria ambigua
TCCTAATACAACTTCATGTGATGATGATATGTTGAGATATTGTGCCAACCTTTCTGCAACTCTCTCAGCATTGCATTCACAGGTTAAGTGTGCCCTGCCACGAGCAGCAGACGGGTACCTGCACCACCTGAAACCAGGTGACTGGGTCCTGATCAAGGACCATCGGAGGCGCCACTGGAAACAAAGACCGTACTACAGACCATTCCAGGTGCTCCTAACCACGGAGACTGCGGTTAAGGTCGCAGGGAAAGCTACGTGGGTGCACACCACCCATTGTAAAGCCATTCCAGAGCCAAGCGGGGACATCCCCCCGCACAAGCAAGCCACTGCCCAAGAAAGGCATTAAGTGGCCAACAAGTCACCACAACGCACTGAGGATTCGTCAGGAGTGTAGGTGGAACACTGCTCCTAAGGTGACCAACAAAACCACCACAAGAGAGGGGTGAAAAAGCGCCCTCCTCCAACTAGTAGCACCAGGCTACCAACAAGTGCCTCTGAAACCAGTGAACTCTTAGCTCCTCACTTGGGAAATCACAGTCGGGGAGAGAAGGAAGGGGTGCGTTTAGAGCTTTGCTCGCCCCCCTGGTTTTCTCAAGCGTGTGGAAGGGAGTCCCCACTGGTGAACGATGGCGCCACCGGCTGAGAGGAATCGACCATGGCACCCGTTCAGGCGACTGGGATGCGGCCTGAGGGGTGGCCTTTGCTTTTGTGTGTTCTTAAACTGCCATCATAGTGATTTCCATCATCATTGTGCACGAGCAGTCGGAAAGCCACACAAATTCCACAGCCAGTCAGACTGGTAACTTCACTCATCCCAAATAACACCGCACCAGACGGCTCTTTGGCATTGACTGAACTAGAGACGCTTGCCAAGGAGCTGAAAGACAATGCCGGAGCAGACACATGGATAATGGACTGGTTTAATTCAATGTTTGAGAAGTGGAAATCAATCATTTTGACTGTGATATCTGTAATGATTGTTGCCTTGATGTTGTTTGCCCTGTTAGGATGTTGCATAATTCCTTGTATCAGAGATCTCATTGTTAGGTCCATTGACAGATCAGTCACACATCAGATGGCTTCACTGACGGTCAAGCAGTCTTTGCTGACCGAGGGGAGGGAACCAGTCCTGGCCAGTGTGCCCCCCCCCCCTTTTCAGGGTTGCAGTCTAGATGATGACAGCAGTGACAATGAGGATCAGGACTCTGACGAAAGTCCCTGTTAAATTGTTGCTTTTCCCCCATGCTTGCTCATCCACATCAGAATGTCTATGTTCTACAAAAACAGCAGAAGCAGAAATTTCAGTTTGTCAATTAGTGATGCGTTTGCTTAAACATGAATGTGTGCACTCGATGTCATGACAACTTTTGCATGTACTTTGTGGCCATAGAATGGCCAAAGGGGGAATTGTAAGGGCAAAATTTCTCTTTCCCTTTACTACTAGATATGTTTAGTTCTCTTTTCCTTTCTTACTAGATATGTTTAGTTCTCTTTTCCTTTCTTACTAGATATGTTTAGTTCTCTTTTCCTTTCTTACTAGATGTGTTTAGTGTAATTAAATTTCTCTCTTTATGTCATATATATATTTAGTGTGATAACTTGTTTTTTCCTATTAATCAGTCTTAATTCTGTACACTTAGATAATTTCTGTTTTAGGTACATTGGTATCTGGTTGGTTTCAGCGGGAGGACAGATTGTTTGTAATCAGGGGGAGAGACAGCTGCAGTCTGGGGAACAGTCTGCCCTGGGTTTCCAGCCTTGGGCAGGGAAACTTAGCTGGAGACAGACTATCTTTGTTAGAGGTGATTCTGTACTCTGATATGTCTGTCTGTGTATTGTGAGGTTATAAGTATGTGACAGCATCTTTCCTTCTTTGTCAGACGTTTCATACGCATCTTGGTGTATGATCTCTGTCCTTCAGCTGAATTGGATTGACTCTGTGTGCTCGCCTGCACCCTCCTTTCATTTACTTCTTTTATTCTTATTTACCATTTCATCTGATTGTTTCATTCTTTTCTTAATTAAATATACAAAAGACAACGGCTTGTTGAATATTCATTTTATTTGCTCACTTCTCCAAAGGAAATACACAATTTCCACCACATATTCATCATAAATGTTTATTCTGTGATAAAATCAGAAAAATCAGAAATCAATTTATTACCAAGTAGGTTTTCACATACAAGGAATTCCACCACTGTTGAATTATAATGCGTTATACTGAGAGGTGTTTCTAATATATTGTCTACCCTCATTGACATAAATGGGGTGGATAAAATATTAGAAACATCTTTAAGATCACAATCAAACCAATACATCTGATGGACCTCCATACAGTATATGACAGGCCAATTTACATAATAACATCTGTTACATTCTGATAAAGTTAACAGACATATGTGACTTGACACCCATCACTTTTGGATTGCCCATAGACTCACGTGGAATTTTTAAACAGCTGAAAGGGTGTTTGCATGGAGCCTGTGCAAGACTGCAATGAATGGTAATCATCTTTGAATGATTTATTGAATGCTCATATAAATACAGGAGCAACTCAGTAACTCTAAAAGTCTGAGTTCTCAATCAAGACTAGGCAGGTCTTTGTGAAATGATCACTTGAAACCACTTTTTAGTATTCAGACTTTGAAAGACATATGCTTTTTGCAAAGACCTAACAACAAGTACACAGTGTGTTAGGCAACAATAAGCATTTATCATTTGTTTGCTGATGTGGCTTCATGTCCTTTCTTATGATTACTTTGAATTGTGCACCGTCATGAAACAAAAACAAACATAAAAAAAAAACATCAAAAATTCATCACTGCAGATTTTCTTGGACTCCCCACCTGCCAGTTAGCACTCTCAACCTCTGTTGATACAGTTGTACCAGATCAGAGTATATTTCTACTTTAACAACAGAAAATACTACTACAAAATACTTTTGTACTTTTCTGTGTAATGTTTTAATATGCAGTACAAACATTACATATGTTGTCTGATGCCTTTTGTCCCACTCCCATCCCTGCCACAGCTATGCACATGCAGGTGCTACAAATGTGAAATTTAGTATGCACGAGCAAAGGTAGCATGTGAGGGATGTGACGATTCAGATTCAATATGGTGGGGTCATCAATTATCAATCAATACACCTGCAGTAAAAAGTAAGTAGTGCCTGTGAACGTATCATTTTAAATTTTATAAAAGTAGACAAAAGTGCTTGATCTGCACCATCACATAGGTTGCTGAAGGGATGTTCTGAAACCTGGAGTTTGAATAGAGCCTGGGTGAAGCTGAGATGGGATGAGCAAGCAGCAACCACTGCAGCTGAGTACGATAGCCTGAGAAACCTGTCAACCGAGCCCCAAAACAGATAGTACTTCTCTTTAAGCCTTAATGTCCTCATAATTAAATGTTACATATTTTTCAAAATCACCACCACGACATGTTAGAAGACCCACATTAGGGAGATCTACTGATAACCTAACATCTTGCGGAATAAAAAATTACTTCATATTTCAAAAAGTAAGCTGGGTTTTTTTTGTTTGTCTTTTTACAGACTTCAATACAGTATGACTTTTGGAGACAGTATAGGAACTATATTTTAAGACTCTTACGGGATTGTAGTTGCTGCTTGGTGTCACACCTTATCCTTATCCACCTTAAGTTGTTTGTCGTTGTTGTTGTTGCCTGTAAACCAGGAAAAGTGAAGGAGCGCGGGAAAAGCCTGAATATAACACCATGATGCATTCATGCAAAATAAATAATCGAATTTACAAACTGAAATGTTATTACAGGTGCATGGGCAGTTGGCGACATTAAGGGATGAAGGCATTCTGTGGTTTTCCCTTAACATGACCAATCTGGATGTTGGAAGGCTGAAATACAACACATCAGACCATGTTATTCCTTTTCACTTGTCTGTGATTTAGTTCCTGTGCTCTCTTCACCAGGCTTTTGTGTGCTGTACTCTTCTTCACTGACTTGGTGTTCAAGGTGTATTCTCTCCTCAGATGTTTCTGTGTTGTACTCTTTGACACCAGCCTGAGGTTCAGATATTGTTTTGTCCTCCGCAGGCTTTTGTGTGCCACACTCTTTGTCATTCGTTTGCATTTCAGGTCTTGCGCTCTCTTCACCAGGTTTTAGTGTGTCACACTCTTTGTCAGGTTCAGGTTTAGTGTTCTTTCCATCTGGCTTTTGTGTGTCAGTCTTGGTCTCTGGTTTCCGATTGGCTGCTCCTCTAAAAATACCAGCTTTGTGAAGCTCGCGCCGTATCGTTTTCACAGAGACGGTGTGAGAGAGGTGTCTATTCAACTCTGTGGTTATTTTTGAGGCTGTAAACTCAGGGTGTTCATCCACTATCCTGAGCAGTGTCTGTCTATCCTTTTCGGTGAGCTTTGACTTGCGCCCGCTGTTTTTCTTTGCTGATGCTGTCCGTCCATGTTTGACGTATACAGTCATGACTCTGGAGACGGTTCCTCTCGCCACGTTAAACAGCTGTGCAGTTTTTGTGACAGATGCACCTGATAGCCGCGCAGCAACTATTTGGCATCTTTCAAACTCTGTTAAGTCACTCATATTGCTTTGAACACTCCTATAAACAGAAAGACAATCCCAAATGACAGCCAGGCAGCAAGCTCTGTAATTGCTACTTATGTGCTCCAAAGTCCTCTGTCATATGGTGTTTGCATTATTTTGTACACTGAAGCAGGGAGATCCAGGGTAGGGGAAGATCCACTGCTGAGATGCTGTTGAGGTGCACTGTGTGCTCGGGGTTCTATAAATTGATGAAAAAGGGGATATTAAGAAATACCAGATATTAAAATTTTAAAACACTATATTCGTATGAGACACCAACACCCATTTGTACGCTAAGGTAGACGTTCTGTATTAAACTGAATCCAGTACCAGGACTCACACAACCACCGTTTGGGAGCTAACATTACCTGATGCAGGTAAATTCCACTACAGGGGCTGGACTACATAAACCAAACACTTTAAAGTACAGTGCAATAACCCAGCAGCTAGCACACATTTAGAGAGGCTCATTAGCGTTAGCTAGTTTTTTTGTTGACAGTCAATCAACTCGATGTTAACGTTAATTTTCGATGATGTAATTTAGGCTAGCCAGGTAGCAAGCTGCTAGATTAGCTTCCATCAACAAAATACATATTTTCAGAATATAGTATTACCATTTTAATGCCATTTAAAGACAAATGAAACACATTAGCGCGTGCAATGACTATGGTACGTTGTACTTACAACTAAAATTGCACAACGTAGTCAGCCTGTCCACCGCTACTTTATCACCGAGCTGTGTTTGTGTTTCAACCACCGGGTAGAAAACTGGTGCTTCCGGTCGGAGCATTTCAGAATAAAAGCTATGTGTAAAGCATTCTGTAAATAAAAACTTTTACTTTAACAGCGTATTTTGCATGAAACGAAAATAATTGAGCACTTTTATGTAAAGCTTCCCTCTGCTTTTGATGGTACAAGTTGGAAGTAAGACAAAATAATGTAAATTCTACATTCTATTATATTTATTTAGCTGATGCTTTTATCCAAAGCGACTTACAATAAGTGCATTTCAACCATGTGGACACAAGAATCATGAATGAAAAATGACTTATTCTGAGGTAACCAAATTAGGGTTGCAACAAATGATTATTTTCATTATCAGTTAATCTCCAATGGGAGATTTATGAATTATGAAGAAGCAGCTTTGCAACCGCAGTTTGTTTTTGAAGTAGTCAACAGCCACTCTGTTCTTCATCTGCTGGTCATGACACAGACTAAAGGTCAAAGGTCAAAATAGTCAGAACAGTGATCTAACACAGGAAAAGGATGGAAGACGGAGACTGGCAGGAGAACAAAAACATATTTTCTCTTATTGAAATCATTGCACAGTATAGATGATGCAGTGGTAATATTGCTCCACAAAGAAAGAAATTACAGCACATTTTTGTGAATTTGAATCAACAAAACAGGTCCACTTCAACACCTTCACTTCTCTCTAAATTCTTTCTATCCCCTTTCAGGTTTTTTTCCTCTGTATTCCTTCTCAACTAAACAAAAAGTCACATCATTCAGAAATCCCTAAACAAATATCAGTACATGGACCTTAGTGGATTGCAAGTAGCATGCAACTGTCAGTTTAAAACACTGCTTAATGCCAGCACATAGAGAAAAACTCATTGCTTTCAAAATAGGAATGCGCAGTATGGACATTTCTCTCTGTTCCCATTGTTCTATTTCTTATTTGAATAAGATATCAATTACAGTTTTTTAATTGGTTTCATGCCTGGCACATGCTATAATATGTATGTGTGTATATGTCTTTTTCCCTCATCAATAGGTTGGACAAAAACATTTGACAGCTGTACCCATACACACAGATAACAGATACCACTGGTTTCATTTGAAAAATGTGTAAAGTCACTGAAGCTTCATCCTGTGGCTTTATGCAAACATTAACCAGTCTAAATGGAATAGAAAATCTGAAATACAGGTCATCAGGCCAAATTACTCCTTGTCTTTGATCTGGGATTCAGCTCTTTTGCTCTCTTCATCAGGGTTTTGTGTGTCAACCTCAGGGTCAGATACTGGTTTCCCACTGGCAGCTCCTCCATTACCACCAGCTTTTGTCAGCCTTATCCTTTTTGTCTGTGGCTTGTGCCTACTGTTCTTCTTTGCTGATGCAGCATGTCCATGTTTGTTATAAACACTCATGACTTTGAGGACAGTTCGACTTGATACGTCACATAACTGGGCAGTTTTTCTGACCGACAGACCTGCAACTTGGGCACCAACTATTTGGCCTCTCTCAAAGTCTGTTAACTCACTCATACTGGAAGTGGAGGTGTCTCCTCTGAAGCTGGCAGACAATCCCAACTGTCAATCAAGCTAATAACTGAACAGCTGCCTCTGTACCCTTAATGACTTCAAAGCTGAAGCTGTTTTTCATGTGGTGTTTCCTTTATTTTGTCCACTGAAATGCAGAGTGTGGGGGGAGATCATTGACGACACTGTTTCCTCCTCAGTCTATAAATGGATGGAAAAAAGGATAAGAAGAAATACCAGAAATTCACATTTCAAACATTATATTTGTTTGAAACACCAACACTCAATTGTATGCAAAGGTACATGTTCTGTATTTAACTGAATCCAGTTATGAGGACTCACAACCACCGCGTGAGAGCTAACATTACCTGAGGCAGTTAACTACACATAAACGAAACCCTTTACAGTACAGTGCAATAACTCAGCAGCAGCTAAAACACATTTAGAAAAGCTCATTAGCGTTAGCTCGGTTTTTGTTGACAGTCAAAGGTTTTCAATCAACTGTCGATGCTGTAATTTAGGCTAGCCAGGTAAGTTAGCAAGCTGTTAAATTAGCTTCCATCAACAAAATACATATTCAGAATGTAGTGTTACCATTTTAATTCCATTGAAGACAAATGAAACACATTAACAAGTGAATTGGCTGTGGCGTGTTGTACTTACAACTAAAAATGCACAACACAGTCAGTCCACCGATACTTTATCACCGAGCTGTGTTTGTTTCACTAAGCAGAATACGGTAAAACTGACACGTCCGGTCAGAGTATTTCAGAATAAAAGCATCAAGCCTACTACTTCTCAACAATACACTCCATCCCACAGAATGTACATACAGGACTGGTTGTCAGCACTGTGATTAAAATTACACATCCTATTAAGCTGCCATGACTCTCAAAAATATTGCATTAAAGATGTTTGTTATTTCTGTCTATCTTCCTAAGAAAGCCAAATCAAAGGTCCAGTGGTGAAAGAAGTATTCAGATCCTTTATTTAAGTATTATCAGCTAAATGTATTACTTACATGTTATATTATTATGTATTATATTATCACTGATAGATTAACATATTAGCTAAACTTTAATGCTACAGCTTGTCAGTTTGAACTCAGGTTAACTGCTTTATATATGGGTAGGGTAATTTTTGTTGTTGCATCATATTTTATAAGCTGATGATATGATTTGCGATGTAAAATCATGACCATCTTAATTTTCAACTCAAATCTCAACTTGCACTAGAATACTACTGCACTAGTGCACCCACACACTTAAGATGTTTTATGTTTTATCTGATATATTGTTTTTTTATACATTGGTCCTGGAGAAACACTATTTTATTCAGTGGTATTTTTATGGTTGAAAAGAAAAATAAACGTAAATCTGGACAGTACCTATAAACTAAAACTCTCAGATAAGAGTAAAAAGTACAATATTTCAACTGATGTTGATAATACATGTTCACTGGTCTTTTTCTTGTTCTGTCTCTTAAGTGACTGGGGAAATCTGACAGGAAGAAAAACTGATCTCCAATACCATTCATGAGTGAATGACATAATAAATGTTGTGTTTTGGAGATAGAGGTGTCCATTGTATTTTTAAGGAAAGAACCATCACTGTTTCACAATGATCCCTTGACATTCAGGAATATTTTTTCTTTAGGGCCACCAGAGAGCAGCAGAGACAGTAGAATAATAAAAAAGAGAAGAGAAATTAGATATTCACAGTGTCTGGCTGGCTACCTTCTCATTAACAAACTAACAGTGATAATATACTATTCCTTATTTTGATAAGGACCTTTCTGACCCTGTAAGTAGCCCTTTAGGTTCCCAGACCTCCCTTTGGGAAACACTAATGAATTAAAAAGAAACAGCTCTACAACTTGGAAGGCTGTGCGTCTTTGAAGCAGCTTGTAACCACACTGGTGTTCCTCTGCTGCTGCCTCTGATGGCCATGACCCCAGACTGAAGGTCAAAGGTCAAAAGTTCAGACAAAACAGGTCTGTACTTCTGAGGGCTGACCCGTGCAAAGGGGTCAAAGTTCATACACAACAATCAGGCAAACAGAACCGTGATCCCACATAGTAACGTGAGGAGCAAGAGAGATGGTAAGGAGAGTATTAATTAAGTGTATTTTTCCTCATTAAAATGTGTATTTATATGCACTTGTTATATCATTCAACTGACACTGAAGCATACACAGTGAGATGAAATTGTGGCCTGCAGCTGGATAAATAATCTCTTATTTTCTTCAAGGTCAGCACTTCTTCTTCCCTCTTCAGTCCTTTCCAGGTTTTCTACACTCTTCAGACACACCCATAAACAGATACAGAACGGATTGCAACCAGCGTGCAGCTGTCAGCTTAATGTCGACTAATGTCGGTAAAGCTCCACAGGGAAACACTCAGTGCTTGTTGACTGCTGGAATGTGTTGTGTGGATTTTGTCTCTCGATTTCCATCTTTTGACTTGGGTCAAATATCATTCATAAGTTTCAATGCTGTGTTTCATAGTATGTGTATGCCAAGTGTGCAAAGACTTGTTTTAGCTGAAAGTTAAAAGGAAAATCCACCATACTTTAAAAAAATTTTTTTTTTTTTTACAAAGTATAGTATTTTCATTCAAAATTTGAAGGGGATAAAAACTTGTATTATTGTAGCACCTTTCAGGGAACCCAAGGATGCTTTACACAAAAGGAGGCAGATGTATGGCTACATTCGAATAGAAGTAGGAAGAGGGATGGGAAGATGAGAATGAGAAAATGAGAGACATTACGTTGCCCCTCTGACACATAAAAACTTGCACACACACAAACACCTGATTTCTTTCTTATCTGCTCACATATACTATGTTAGTCACGCACAGAACTTTCTGGAAGTTATGACAGAACATTGGTCATGCTTGAAGAACAGACGAGACTAAATGCAAAATGCAAATGGAGGCTGTTTGGTTTACCCTGCTCCAACACTGATCTCAAAATATTTGTGTTTATTATGTGTGATGTGTTCAGGTTCATGGCTGAGAGACTTTGGCAGTCAGCTTATTTGTAGCATTTTGTTTGTGATTAAGTTTTTAATGGTGGGGGGTGGGGGATCGTTATGCTGAAAAGCACAAATGCCCACATTTTAGTTTCCATTCAAACACCTTACTAACAGGAACGCATTTAGATCATCAACAGAATACTTTAATATGAAATATACAGAAAAAACACTGTAAATAAATGTAAGCCAAATTAAAGCAGTCACTAGGTCTAGATGATACATGTAAACAAGACTAGGTCGAAACCTAGTATATGGCTGGACTGTGTGGTCATGGTGCTCCTGAGGACAGTAATTCAGGACTGTTTGCACCTATTCATTTTGAAAGAGCAACAGCCAATGGGGAAACTCCAACAATCGACCAACCAATGATGTAACTTCATCACTCACTCACAGTAAGGGACAGACTCGTGTTTATAGGGCTGGCCCCTTTTTGCTGCGGTCCAGCCAAAAAATAAGTGCCACAAAAATGCACAACTATGAAATACAAAATAAGTAATTACAAAAAAATAAAAGCTGTTACTGGAAACAATAATTACATTTCAAAATAAATGAATGGTTTTAAAACCAAGACCTTCCTCTTAGAGGAAAAAGTTAATTTGTAATTTTTTTTCAGGTTTACTTAGAGCAAAGAGGGCTGCAAGGCTTTTGCACATTGATGCCACCTATAGGGAAAGCTAAACGTTTGTCAAAGTCTAGATTTACGCATCATTTTTTGGTGCTTTTTGAAATCAGTGGCTCAGTTTGACGCATTATCAGCGAGCAATGTATTTCATTAAAGCTTTAGCAAAGGGCTCTGAAAAGAAGTGGAGCGACATAGTGAATAAATAAAGCTCTGAATGAATATCCATTAGTTATTTTGTGAGCGCAGTGTTGCGGGTGACATCCTTTTTCTCAGACTGTTATATATTCATCACTCATTTTGTACATTTCTCAAAATGAGTCTCAAGTCAAGAGTTTTACTTTCAGATTATAAATTGGGTGTAAATCATTATAGTTGATGGTTAAGAGATTTTTAACCTTTATATATTTCATGTAATTTTTACAGGTTTTCTGCACAATTCACATTTTTTTCCAGCAATGCTCTGCTTCACTGTCACACATCTACTTATATTGTTTCCTGAGCAGCAAAAGTAAAAGTGTGTGTGTGTGTGTGTGTGTGTGTGTGTGTGTGTGTGTGTGTGTGTGTGTGTGTGTGTGGCAGGACTCTGCATTGTACACACTTAACATACACACAGGAGCATGCAAACACTCATCCATCATTTTGACAATCAATTGCTGATCGCACACATCTACACATGTTCACTCACACACACACACGAGCAGACTTCTGTTGCTAATGTTCTTCCACTTAGACTGTGTTTTCACAAGACTGTAATGGATGAGTCCATTAGTGTTAAATAGCGGGTCGGCTACTTTTCGCACCCTCACTTGGCCAAAAGTGGGCTGGCCTGCTCACAATAAGAAGGGTTTTCGACACAGTTATCACTTCACATGATGAAATATATGGAAACAACTCTTCACACACTCTGCTGAGCAAGTGCTCAAGTTGCTTTCAAGTGACAAAATGAAATGAAAAAGGCATATGTGCAATATGTGGTCTGCTATATATAATCTAATTTAAAAAATGAGCGAATACGAGTTAAATTAAGAGTATGAGACGTTAAAATGCACTACTTAAATATTTGGAAATGGAAATATTTTTCCATCGCAGACAAATGACATTTCCTTTCAACATCTGAGTGTTACAGTAACAGAGTGTTGACAGTGAGACAATAGTCTAAGAAAGTAATAGAAAGAGTGTATATTGAGTGTATGAGAGTGTGCACGGGTTAGCATTGGCACATCTACCTGTAACCTAATCATGTGACCATGTGTAAGTGAGTGTTTGTGTATTTTGGGCTTTCATTAGAAGGACTGAGTGTAATTATGGACAGATGAGATTATTTATCTAGCCTACACTTCCTTAATGGTCTTACAGGCCTGCTGGAGACATGTGGATGGGGTTTAGGATAAGAAGAAAAAGATAGAGAGAGAGGGGAGGAGGAATTAGGATGGAAAAATTAGCAACAAGGAGAAAATGATGAGGCAAGAGGAACATGAAGGAATGTTAGCAGGCTGTTGAGCTTTCTTTCTTTCTTTCTTTCTTTCTTTCTTTCACCCCTTCTTTTCCCTTTCCATCCTCCCTAATTACTGCAGCTAAGTGGGTTCAGCTGTTAATGGTTATTGGAGATTAGATATGAGACGGTGCTTGACTGGCGATCTGTGTATCTAGACTTAATATTTGGCTCCAACTGATAAAGGAAAAGAAAGAAAATTGCCAAGGGGGATTTTGACTGGTCTTTGTGTATATATGAGGGTGGATAATGATAGCCTATAGGAAACAGTGGACAAATTACTTAATTACAAATTAGGAGGAGATTAGAAGAAGAAAAGACAGTTAGAAAGAGATTGACAAGCAGAAAAGAAGGAGGAAGAACCAGAGAGAAGGAATGAAAAAAGAAAAAAAAATTATTGTCTTTTTTTGTGTGTATTCACATGGAGAGTAATGTTTTTATGAAGTGTGAAAAGCTCTTTATGGAAATACTGACCACTACCATGTCAATTGTTTAAAGTGGCAGTTAGTCAGAGTCAATGTTCATACTGAACGCATCAGTCACATTCAATGTATTTCATTTGTTTTCCTTCCAATAACATCTCCTGGCAACTAAAGCATGATTAAGATTTTTATGGTTATGTTTACAGTGGGTAAAGATTGTGGTCTCCATTGTTGGCTTTTTGAATATTTAACCAAAACCACCATCTTTCCCTAACCATAACCAGGTGTTTTAATAGCCTAAACCCAACAACACGTGGGATGCAGGACGTGAACCCCCAGTCTCTGGTGTCAAAGTATTGTACATTATACGTCCACCCATCGACCTTCTCCCTACATATTATGTGCAGAATCAGATTGGGAACATGAGGTAAATTAGTAGTATATAAATGTATTTTGTAGGGAGACAGGGTTGGTGTTTTTGCTGTAAATATTGTCAAAGCCCTCGAAAAAAGAAATACTTTTTGTTTTCACTGCTCATATTTTTATTGCTGCCTGTTGCATGTGATTTGTCTCTTTTTAACCAATCCCAATTCATCGAAATAACAAAAGCCCAATATAAAGTTCTGAGTTGAAGTTGGAGAGCACCACTGACATGAAATTTTAGTAAAATAGAGTAAATGTACTTAGTTACATTCCACCTCTGGGAGAGGATGAAGGAGAGAGAGAATGCTCATATGTTCAGTTATTCTGTCATAAGTGTCATTACATGCCTTGTGTTTATGTTCAGTTCATCCATCAAGTCAGTCAACATAATAAATAAGCAGATGCAGGAAATTACATGTTAACTTAATGAGATGCCGTGAATTTCTGGATGACCGGCCAAAAAAACATTCCGGGAGCTCATAATTCTTATCAACTCTGTTTTGGTATGCATCCTCTCTGAGTAGGTGTAGTGGCTGGGAAGAAAACGTCACGAAGAAATTTGGAGAAGGCAAAGAGTAAAGGTGAGCAGAAGGTGAGGAGCGATGGATGGGACAAACTGAGGTGAAAGAAGAAGAGGACAGACAACTGTATGGGTGTGACCTCTCTGAGGGAGAACTAAACTGCTTTTTGCCACTGGAAGGGTCAAAGATCAGAGTCCGGCCTTTGGGGAAATGATCACGCACCATGTCCTCATGAATCATCATGGCAGCTTATAACTAAGTGTATGTGTGTGTAGTATTCCCATATGCGCTTATTAGTGTGTTTGCTCATGACTGTATATGTGTATGAGTGTGTGTCCAGTTTCTCACTGATGAATGAAAAACACTTTTCTTCAGAGTTCAGAGGTTAAATTCTTCCACTGGAAACATTTAGACACTCAAACTTCTTTCAGGCACACCTGGGAACACCCCCACCCCTGCACACACACACACACACACACACACACACACACACACACACACACACACACACACACACACACAAAAGGAAAAAGCTGAGCTGAGCAGCACTGCTAGTACACTGACCAGCTGAATAATGTCTTGGAAATTAGTAAATCCAGACCAGCAAGTGTCCATTCAGAGCCCCTCCACCCCAAACAGTATGGGACGACAGGGGCAGATGATCCACTAATCGCTGTGCAGTTCACCAGAATAACGGTCAGGAGATACAGGCTGAACCTTAAAGGTATGCTGTTCCAGAGATGTGATCAGGAAGTTCTGGTAGAAAATCAGGAAATCACAAACTGTCACATTAGACACAATGAATTATTCAACAGTGTTGGTTGGTTATATCTTTATTAGTGTTTACTAGTATTGCCTGTGTTTGACATGCATTTTAATGGCAAAATGATAGATATTACTCACCTTTAGACCCCAGGCTTTATACCTAATAATACAGCCTCAAAAAGCATCATTAGACGACTGCATATCCTGTTTTTCTTTTTCAGTGCTAGGTTTTGTCTCTCAGCTACCTAGATATATATATATATATATATATTTTGTGATTCCTGACAATAGAAAAACCTCTAAAAATAGTAAGTGAAAGTGAAAGTAATTTCACAGACATTTCTCTCAGAGGAAGATGATCTGTCCAACAGTAATTCAACATTGCATGCAAAAGCCTGTCTTCTATACTGTTTCATCTACAGTATCTGTTTGAGGTGATTTTGATGCTTCAAGGATGATTTCCTGGTTGTAAACCCAGAAATTACTCATTAAAAACCTCAGGTAATGGCCTTGAGTTCTCATTGGCTGGAGGTCCATCTCCAGAGAGCATAGTGGAATTAGGAATTAATGTAGTCAACTGAAAGTCCCCATAAGGACACCAAAGATTGTGTTTGTGTGTGTGTCCAGTTTCCAGGTCACTACCAACTAATAACAACTTTCTCTCCTCTAACAGCTTCTGACAGGTGAGAAGTGAAGTGTCTCTAACAGCTAAGTTAAGTTAAGTTAACTGGGACAGGTCTCTCCTCAGTCCCTTGTCTCTCTCTCTTTCTCTTCTGTCTTTTTCTCTTTCACCTCCATCATGTCTCTCGCTCTCTTTCTCTCTTATGAATTGTTATCATCTCGCAATGTTAAGCTAAATTCCTGTCAGAACGTTAGCTAGCATACATTTAATTAAACTGAATGAACTCAAATACATTTAATTGAATCAACCTAAATTAATTGAATGAACTCAAACTAATTAAATTGAAAGAACTCAAATAAATTAAATTTAATTTAATTAAATTACCTGAAAAAATAAATGAATTAATTTGAATCAACTCAAATTCATTTAATTAAATTTAATTAACTCAAATTAATAAAATAAAATAAAATAATTTGAATAAAATAAAATAATTTGAATTCAATTAAATGTATACATTAATTACAATCTTCAAATTTACAAGTGAAAATTCTCACAACTCTCACAAATATTTTTTTATAATTTTTGTTATTTATTGATAGAAATAACAGTAGTTGGTTGTGTTACTAAAGACAAAAAAATGCAACAAACATTTTCAAAATATAACTAGACAGTCACAGTTTCACTTCTAGAATACAACATTCTACAGATAAAACTCGCAAAAAAAGTTAGTTTTGAGCCTTAGTCCTCTCCATAATACCTCTGTGGTACGAGCACAGCATCTCGGCGGCAAGCTTCCTTCGCCGTTTGGACGAGGGTAGTGGGATTCAGATCTCGACAGGGAAATACCGGCAAACAAAAACAAAAGAATGCTCTTAATTAAATATTTTGGAAAGTGACCATGGTATCAACAGAATAATCTTACAAATTAAACATTAAAACTGAAATGCTCACCTCGTTGTGTGTTATTCCTAATTTAAAACTAAATGTTCATTTTCTGCAGCTGGATTACAGTGGAATTTCTTGTAGGTGACATTTTATGCACAGCTGTGTCCCAACAGAGGTCATTTAGATCAGGTTGATGTTTCCACGCAAAGTCTATGAGTCTCTGTGGAATGTCAGGCTGATGTGCCGTCTGATTCCCTAATCTCACTGTGAAGGCCTTCTTTGTTCCTGAATTTTCATATAATCGCCATCAGTCTGCCAGCACACACACACACACACACACACACACACACACACACACACACACATCATACCAGTAGTAACCTAGGAGAAGATAACAGCAGGCCAATCACTCCGATGGTTGCCAGGTCAGCTGTGACTGCTGGAGGGGTGGAGGGGTTGCTAACTGGCGATGAAAAAGAGACAAGAAGGGATTATTAATAAGTACGAGGAAAAATCAAACAAACAGAGACATAAATGGCATAAGAGAAAAAGTAGAAAGGCATAAGAGAGACAAAGAGAGATTGAGAGAGTGAATGATGTCAGCAGAGATATCATGTAATTACACTTCTTGCTAAAATAAACTTATCTTGTTGGTCACCCACAGTCTGATTGGCCTGTTAACTAATTTTGTCTGCTCACCTGTCTCTCTCACACACACTCCTTAAACTTATCCCAAACCCCTGCCTCTCTTTAGCATGATGCATATTATCTTCCATCATGTCAATCGTAAAGTTTTAAACTTTATTATACAAAACCTCAGTGTTTAAAAATGCCTTTTCCACTCAATCTTTCCACTTGTCCAGACTATACTGCCTCCGCCTGGAAATGCTCTGGTGAGCGTAGGCTGCACCTCATATTGATCAATCTGGACTGCAGTTCAAACATGACAGAAACAATTCTGTGTAAAGTTGAATCTTCCCCTCTTAAATCCCTGGTCATTCATCACTCTTAATCCTTTAAAGCCCTCTCTCACCTCAGAGTCAAGGCATGAACGGTAAAATATCACACAATGCCATATTTCACAGCACAACATGGCGTTCAACTCTTTGATAAGCTTAGTGCTGTCAGCATTTGGCTGTGAAACTGTCCAGTTAGTTGGATGGCCTTAAACAATATTTTAACAAGTAAACTTAAACAGATTGTAAACTGATAATGGTTTTCTTTTAAATGTTATAGATAATAAACTGATAAATGTAACGTGTGTAAGTGTGCAAAAGGGTGACTATTTTTGCCCCACTATAGTGCAATTAGATAATAAGATGTTGCGACTCTGAATGAGCCTGAATCTATTTCTGCCTTTCAGTCACTGTCTGTTCAGGCATCTCATAGCATATGTCTGCCTCTCAGACAACCTGTATCTGTCTCTCTATCTGAGCCTCAGATTGCCATGACATTTTTTCCAACCTGCAGATAATTGATTACTTGTAATCAGTAACAAAATTGACTAGAATTCTCAAAGATGTAATCTGATTACTTGCTACTGTTTTGCTAGTTTTGCTCAAAATATTATAGGTGTTTTTTTTGTGTTTTGTTCTGTCTCTTGTGTATGTGTTGCTGAGTTTTATGTATTTTAAAGGTCCATCTGGGACGGGCATTGCAAATTAGCTTAGGCTATAAATGCTGTGGTGTGTGGCATTGGTTTATGCTACATATTTGTCCCTATACCATTAAAATAAATAATTAATATATAAACACAGGAATTGAAGGGCTTTGGCTAAATAGTATAAGTATAGACTCTTTTAACAATACATAACACACACAAACAAACAAACACAAAGACAGATTTATAAGTCTGTACAAAAGTCATGGAAACTCACTGTTGGGTTGCACTGCAGCCGTCTCTCATAGATCAACCCTGTCTCCCAGAAATTACGTTCATATACTACTAATTTGCTACAACAAATGAGTTTTGAAGGAAACGTAATTCTGCCTGAATTATGTTTTTTATCAACATAATGAGGAAACATTGTTGATTAATGTATCTGGCAAGTTGCAAAACCTTAATATTTAATCAATCAGTAAAACATTGACTGACCATGTATTTCATTTGTTATCCTACAATATCCAATATCCGCTGGTAGCACTTCAACTCTTTTATGGTTATGTTTAGGTAATAGCAGCACTTACCTAAGGTCACGGAAAGATCTTAAATACATCGATTGTAAGTCATTAATACTGGAAAACTTTGCACTGACACAATGTGTTTACTGTACTGACATTTAACTGAAACCACAATCTTTCAAGTACCTTAACCAAACTGCTTTTGTTGCCTAAACCAAATCACCTTAAGAAAACATTGTCTGTGAGAACAGAAGCCAGACATTATACTGTAATAAATATAATGGGAAAAAATTAGTATTATATAAATGTAATTTTTAGGAGACAGAGTTATTAAGATCTATGTGTCATTGACACAAACATGCGCAAACTCTCTCTCTCTTAACCAGGCACACATATGGTGTATTATGTACTTAGAAAAAGAAAGTGTGTTAGCCCAAGTTTTTGGTGTTTTTGTCACACTCTGCTGAGTTGAGTTCATCCCCCGGAAGATTTTGACCTTTGTGTGTGTGTGTGTGTGTGTTTGTGTTTTAGCATCCCATGTGTCAGCAGGGAGCCACATCCATGCATGTGTGTTTTATGGTTCTTTGTGTTGCAGGCTGTGGCCCCCAACCGTCTTATTAACCAAACTTTACCCACAGGAAGGAGCGCTTGACAAAAGAATAAAGAAAATAAAAGCAGAGGGACAGAGAAGGAAGTCACGGAAATGGAAAAAGAATAAATACAAAGGGAGAGAGGAGAGAAAGGGACATAAAGCACAGAGTAAAAATAGATTAAGAGGATTATAGCAACACGTGAATTCCCATATGGTGGTTGTCATGAATCACCATAAGATGTATCCACTATATCAAATCTCTCACAAATACGTGATTCTTCGTAGCCAGTCAGAGGTTACCTCTGTCTGAGTGGGCAGGTTGTATTTGTGAAATGAAACAGAACAAAATCCCATTTCCCATGTTAGTTATCACAACACCGTATTTTTCCAAAACTTTGAGGGTGACACATTTTGTCACTGCTCTCGTATTTAAAAATGACACTGATTGGCCTACTGGAGCACTGGAATTGGATATTTTCTACCCATACCCTCCATACCAACAGTTATGTTTTGATGAAATGTGAAGATCTCTAGTTTGGTTTGGCCCAACCTTGTACTTGTGTCCCATTAGGCAAATTACATGTTTCACTTTATGTACATAATAATACACAATATACAATATTATACACAATAATAGGTTTAGCCATAGAGACAGATATAGAACAGTAGCAGTTCCTGGTTTGAAAACTCTCCTTCACTCCTCTGAACAGGCATAGCAGTGTCCTTATGTTTAGAGTTTGAACTTGTCACCAGATGATTTTCAGTTTTGATGCTCAGACTTTCAGTGCCACCAAGACATTTGACCTCAAATGCTTTATTTGAGCTGCTGAGGTGGCATGTGTTGCTTAGAAAAACTCCCTCTCTTAATAAGTTATGGTAAAACAAGACATGGAAACATGCTCACAATGAAAATGCTAACTTGCTGATGTTTAGCAGGTATAATGTTTATCATCTTCACAGTCTGATGCTGTGTCTCAATTCACATACTTCTGTACTTAAACGTGCTATTTTGAGTGTATAAGTGCATTCACACTGACAAGTATGGCAAAATGCAGTGCACTATGAGTACCCGGATGGTGTACAAAAGTTGAGTGTGAAACTCTAGACACTTCTCACCCTCAACGGTCGCCATCTTGGCTATGTAGCAGAAGGGGAGGGACCACCAACCTATGAAAATGGCAGCCACGGTTGCGGTTGTTACGGCTAAAAGTAAAAGCACATTCATTTTTATTCATTTTTAATAACAATTAATTAAAGTCAAGTGAGCAAACAAAGCGGCAGATATTTTGGTGTGTGGCAATCACGGTAAAATGTTGGTGATAATGCTCTGTCTGGTTGCAGTTCACCATTAATAATAATAATAATAAGAAGAAGATGCAGTCAATTGTTGCGATCGTTATTTCCTGTAAGTGCACAACAAGAATTTTATACATCAAAGTCGGTTTATTAGTATTACCCAGCCTGTGAAAACAGTTGCATTATGTCTTTCTCAGCTTGTGCTCAACAGTACAATTGTTTTTAAAGGAAAGCGCTTTTGCAAACTTTCCTGTGGTCTGAAAGATGTGTGTTCACCAGGCAATAATAGGAGCTAAAAGTCAATCTGCATTGATTTTGACCATTCGTCTTTTAATTTGTCTCTTGTGAGTCAACTTTATGTAAGTGCAATACAAAAGTACTCTTTTATGGGTGGTAGGCAGAAGGTTGAGGCCAGTTAACAGATATAAAGAGATGAGGAGAGAGAAGAAAGAGCTGGAAGGGGTGAGTCATGGTGGAAGGGTAATGAGGGTTCAATGAGCTGCATGGGTAATAAAAAGACATGGAGGGGAACAGTGAACAGGTGCTGACCATGTGTACACAGTGTAAAGGCAGTGAAATCACACACACACACACACACACACACACACACACTGAATCTCTGCCTCTCCCACACACACAAGCTGCTGGACAAAACACAGCACAGGTCTGCAGGGTCATGTACGTGTCTGTCGTTTTGGATGTTTGAATTGTGTGTATGTGGACCTCACGAGTGGCGATGCATGACGGAGTGAGATTGAAGAGGTTCGAAATTCCTGTATTTCTGTGGGGAGTCTTCTCAATTATTTACTTTCCTTACTCCATGCTTTTATTCTGAAACACACACACACACACAGACTCTTAAAATGCCTGACATACACAAACACACACACATAAGGGCGAGAAGGAGTTTGAAATGAAGGAGAGGATGCTCTCCATCTTACAATATTCATGTGGCCATATGTACATTGAAACAATTTTTGCTTCTTCTTAAAGATCCCTTCCTACAATGCTTCCAATATAAGTGATAGGGGACAAAATTCACAGTTCTCATTTAGTGCAAAATATATTCCAAAGTTTATCAATCAAGTGGACAGTTTTCCCGTGCTGTGTTGCGATGGAGAGATAGTAACAAAAAGTGGGAATTTTGTAAATGAGACTGTAACTTTGGAAGAGATCCACTTAATATGTCTAACTCAGACTGCTGAAGTGTCATATAAGCTTCAACTAAACTTTGTAATGTATTCTTGCACAGAACGAGGACTGTGGATTTTGTCCCCCATTGGAAGCACATCAGGAAGGGATCTCTTGATGGCCGGTATGAACAGGAGGAATGATTCCAGCAAGTAAAAACGGTTTAAATGCGTATGGACACCTGACTAATGTTTCAAGACAGACTTGAAAAAATGTGAACCTATTCGTTAAGGTGGGGTTATGCACGAAAATAACTACATCGTATGACGTGTTGTCCAACAGACACGATTTATTCACCTTTCTGGATCCAAATGAAAAAGTGCCATGGGTTTTGTTATATGAGGAAGTCTGGTCAATGGAGAGGAATAAATGGGTGAGTAAATACAGCTGAACCCCCCCCCCCCCAACACATACACACACATTTACAGTAAAATGATGTGATGTTGAAACAGCACATTTAGACTGACAGATACAGTTATAGTCATGGTGACTGAGCCTTATGGGAGAAATTATTTCCATTAATGTCCTTCACATTGTAGAGAGAAGAAAAGAGAAGAGAAGAGAAGAGAAGAGGACAACTGAAATAAGAGAAAAGACTGGCCCCTTATAAATGTATTTATTCTGTAGGTTTACTGTACTATTTCATCCAGTTCACTTTCATCTGCGGGACTGCTATGGTTGCACAACATAACCAATGATTTTGACACCGGTTTTCTTCGAATTATTCAGGAACCAATTTTAGCCTACCCACAGCTAACCGTTCAGTCTCCAAACAAAACATTGAGAAACAAAATGTCAAATACCCTGAACATTATTTAATAATAAGAAATAAGAAACTCTGGTTCTCGTCCTGGGGCCAATTCACATACTACCCTGAAAATGCAGGGTGGTGTGCACTTAAAATAGGCAAAGGACCAATGCACCTTTTCATATCAAAGATTGCAAAAGCAGTGATAACTATACATGATTCCAATAACACACACAAACACATGCACACCCAGACTTTTAACTGTTCATCAAACACTCGCTTTCACAGACAAATGTGTGTGCATGCTGGCATGTGTGTGCAAGTCTGTGTGCATGTGTGTGAGCGTCTGAATGTTTTAATGAATTACACCCATGAAAGCTGGAGTGAGAGCAGGAGCAAAGGGAGGGAAAATGAGTACTGAAAGGAAAAAGTCTGGGACAATGTAGCAACCAGCACACTGAAGGTCTCTTTGCACAAGCTGCCTCATTGCTTCTATAAATCTAATTCTTGACCAAATCTTTGAAGAGGCTGAAAAACTCACAATTAAACATTTAGTTCTGGGTCCACATCAGAGACCTCATAAAAACAACAGACCCGTTTGATTCATTCAGGATCTTTCCTGTTTCGGCTTCTTTCACTCCAAACCACTGATCTGCTGCGGCTAATTGACAACACAGTCAGAGCGCCTCACTCTTTCTGTCCTGCTCTGCCTCTGTTTCTGAAGATTTGTTTTGATTAGAGAGCTGCCGGTGCAAGCCTTGAGTTGAATGAATGAGTGTTTGTAAGGGTTTGCTCAATGGAGACAAGGGACTTTGTGTGTGTGTGAATGTCACTGCTTTAGAACTGAAAATCTTTTCCTCGAGCAGTGATGAAGAAATGTTTTTAAATCTATGTTTCAACACCTTAACTCTTTGTTAAATGGTTTATGTTGGTGTTGTTTTTAGTAATTTAGATCACTGTGTCAGCTAATGGATTAATAATTAATCATATTTGATTGGCTGATTTGACAGAAAAAGCTGGCCACTTGGTTACTCCTACATACAATGAAACACACAAACACATACACACCTCTATGGTTTCTTACATTTTCTTAAAATAAGATCCAGATCAGAGGTTGTCATAGGTCTGCAATTTTGATGTCTGCACGTTTTGTTAAAGAGTAAGATCCTTTTTGTTTAACCACTCAAGGAAAAGTCTCACTCTGAAAACTTGCAATAGGTTGGGTTGTTGCAGGAAGACGACGGTGGAAACGTGAGTCAGAGTTGGAGAGAAGAGTTTAACAAAACAGTCTGTCTCTGTAGGGATCCTTTCCATAATGTTGTCAGACACTTCGAATAACAATCTGAGCCTGTCAGCGACAAAAACAAGCACTTTTAGTGGACGTGCTTTTCACGGGCGCAATTGCCTGCAAGGATTACGTTGCAGCCATTGCAGGCCGTTCACGGATGCTGGCGGAGGTGATCTACTGGACCAATTCCAAAACTTTGGTAGGTATTAGTCATTCAGAACCCAAAATTTGTAAAAATAGGCCCCAGGTTTAAAAATACCTGAATTACCCTTTAAGCTCCTTTACTTAAGTAAAAGCAGCAAGACTGCAATATAAAATAAATACTCCATTACAAGTGAGACTCCTGCATTGAAAATGCCACTTAGGTAAAAATACGTAAGTATTGTTAGCAAAATGTACTTAAAGTATCATAAGTAAAAGTACTCAAAATTGTAAAAAAATAAATTAAAAAAAGGCCCTTGTGAATTATATATTATATTATTGGGGTATTATTACTGAGGCATTAATCCATGTACGTGTTTGTACAAAATACACCAGAGAGAACAAGCCAGGCAGTAAAGCAACATTTTTGAAGCTGCACTGTTTTCCAGAAAAGTAATGGGATCTTTAACCATCTACAACTATGTGCCAAACCCCAACCCTTATCCTTAGCCTAACCTGAACATAAATCATAATCTTAAATCCTAAATTTAAGCTTAACCTTAACCCTGAAACCAAGTTTTAACTCTCAAAAAGCCCTTTACAGGAGTAAGGACTGTCCAGAATATCCAAAAAGTCTTCACTCTTCAAGCCTAAAACTTGGTCCTCACAAAGATAGAAGTGCAAGAGCACTACACAGAGAGAGACGCACACAGAAATCTCAAAGATAAACTGTGATTTACTGTCATCCACAGCTGACTTTCTCTTTGTGACTTCTCTCTCCTTCATCTGTTCGAGTCAAAACTAAATATTTAAACTTCTCTCTAAATATTAACCTGAACATTCATTCAGAACAGTGATTTGTTACTTTAACGTCTGTTCTTGTGTGTCTCTTTTTACCAGGCTATTTGGTTCCCTCCGTAAACCCCATTCACCGGCAGGGTCAACTATGTGAGGTGCGCTTCATTTACAACGTCAGGCACATCAGAACTGCTTTAACAGGTCAATAGGAAGGTGTAATAGCGTTGTGATTTAGTAAGCCGCAGTAAAGCGAGCGCAGCTCAAGTATTTAAAATATTTCAACTCTGACATTGTGTGATTGAATGAAAATAGGGGCTTTCAGCACCCTTCACTTCCACCACTCCATAGGTCTGCCCTGCAGCCTGGACAGACAAAGTGAATTAGACTCTGCTTTGCAGGTATCAATATGTTTGTGTAATGATGTGTGTGTGTGAGTGTGTGTGTAGCTCTAGGGCCCAAAGTGTTATGTCATTTAATACTCTGGCCAACAGAAGTAACATATTGTGTGTTTGCCTGTGTGCCTGTGTGAGTTGTAATAGCACAGTTTGTACATCTGAGTTGTGTGTGTGTGTGTGTGCTCGCGTGTGTGTATTCTAGCTGTCATTTAATCCATCCATCCTCAGGTTGCTCCGCTCCCACCCTGCGCGTCCACTCTGCCTCTCACAGAACAAATCACATTCCACATTCCTCCACCTTCCCAGGATCCTGGGGACCCAGGGTGCACGACTGCGGGGCGTTACCATGGATTTGGGGTGATGAGGTCACCCCCCTTTGGTACTTCAGTGACTAGATGAAAGCAGATGGGGTAAGATAGGAAAGGATAAAGAGAGAGAGACAGAAAGTGGGAGGGAGGAAGAGCATTTAAACACCCTCCATTAAAGCATTTGTATGTTTTTTGAGTGCACATATACGTTTATACATTTAAAATTATGACATAATGCATTTTCTAACATAATGCCTGACCCCAACCCTTAAACCTGAACCTCCTAAGTAAGGTTACTTACCCAAAAATCAATTCCTAACCCTCAAACAGCCCTTTTGGGAAGTCAGAACTGTCTAAAAACATCTTCACTAGATAGATAGATGTACAAGAGCACACACACACGTACACCATGTCACCCTCTGACTCTCGCACTCATCATGGCAGCCTCACTGATTGTGATGGGAGTGTTCTGGTTTTGTCTTCGTTCCTACTTGGTCTACACTTGACATGCTTTCGGGTTGAAACGATGCAAGGTTTTTCTTAAAAAAATGGTTGCTTTGCCAAATTAGCCTTCTGGGTATTTAGTCAGTAAATCCAACCCAAACCAACCAGTTTATTTGGGTTACTGAGATCAGTCTTTTTCCTTATCCACATTGGGGTCTAAGGATAGAAGGTGTTGTATGTTGCACAGGACAAAGATGAGAAGCTTGATGAGATTTAAAAAGAAGTAATCTGTAAGAAGAAAGTCAGAGTCTCTTCTCTCACTGTCTGATTCATCTATATTTGCACCATGAGTGAGTGTCGATATTGATCACCTGTCAAGCATAATGTAAACAAACAGTGGTGGTTAACATCACACACCTTTCCACCAGCAGCTATCCATTAAACTGCTAGTAAAAGAGAAATGTGAGCATGTCAGAGAACAGACCCTTAAGATAGTCACGGTTTAGCTCATCTTTATGTCTGGAGTGCAGCACCGTGTTCTTTAAGACGCACTAAAGATGATCTACATCACTGCCACCATGTTTTCAATGTCCTGTTGAAACTGTACTGGAACAGATGTCAGTGTTAAGGCTCCAAGACGAATTGCTGCTAATGGCTATAACCTCAATTTGGGCCCAAATGATTACAAAAAACTTACTACCTGAATAACGGATGCTGTGGGAAAATAGTAGACTTATTGTTAAATATCTTCATCTACATCATCTACATTCCCCATCCTCCCTCAACCCCAACAAGTGAGTCAATAACCATTGTCCTATTGGCTTCCAGTAGAATTACATTCATGTGGTTTCTAATGTATGTTTGCTGCAAATGGAGTAGGGTCATGTTCAGTTGAAAACACAACAAACAAACAGAGAGACATAGTTCTCGGATTTTTTACTATATAAATCAGATTAGAAAACTTCATATTGCTAACTCCATTCATCCATCCAAGCAAGGCAGCCCAGACATCCTTCCCCCCAGCCACATCGTGCAGCTCTATCTGAGGAATCCTGAGGGGTTCCCAGCCCATATGTTCCTCCAGCGTGTTCTGGGTGTGCTCCAGGGTCTCCTCTTTACCCCCACAGGCATCCTGATCAGATGCTGAACCACCTCAACTGGCTCCTTTTTAACGCAAAGGAGCAGCAGTTCTACTCTGAGCTCCTCTCCCCATCTTTAAACACTGCAAACTATTTTTGAATATTCAAACATGATCCACAGACACAGATCCACTTGAATTAACAGCAGTGGCTGTAATGCTAATGTAATGCTGACTACATATTGGCTCAAATAAATTAGCCAAGAGTATCTGGAACACACATTACACTACTCAACACCAGAAAAATCCTCATAGACAGATAAAGGGATGGACTGTGCATGGCTGACAAGTTGTGTGTGTGTGTGTGTGTGTGTGCGCTTCTGATCTAATATGCCTTCTTCCTCTTGATTTGTTGCACTGGTGGGTTTTTATAGGCTCATCACACATATTTAATGTCTGGAAAGATCTAAATTATGATTGATTCATAATGCAATAGCTGCATCTGCTTCTCCTGTCTCACTCATTGTCTCTCTCACTCTCCTTCTCTTCCTTCTTTTTTTCTTTTGCGTCCTGTTTTCTTAGTAAATTTATGACAGAGGTTATCACAGAGCCAACATGTGTTTCCATGTATCGGCTCCCCTTTCATGTGAAGCACACGCGGGGAACATACAGCAGCGACCTTTTATTTATGATCCACCATCAGCCTGTTTTCTCTCTCTCTCTCTCTCCACACAAACACACCAATACACACACACACACACACACACACACACACACACTTCCTGAGAGACACAGTGCAGACAGTCAGGATGGAGAAGAGAGGTGAGGAGTGTTGAAGGATATATGACCAGTCCTGTCACAGAAAATCCACACATAAACTCACTGTTACAAACACACATACATGTGCACACTATTGCATGTATGGGACACAACAAACAATGTTTTATATCGACAGGAAAATAAAAAAACTGTTTCTAAATTTCTCAAAAATATATTTTTCATTTAATGTCTTTTGTGGGACATTTGCACATTAAGGTTTATAAAAATGAAATATTTGACATTTTGCAATAGTAGATTTCTACACCACTGACAAGATCACTTAGTTCAATCTATTTTTAAGTTATTTATATTTTACTCAAAAAGATGCACTGTACAGCAAAAGCAGTAAAAAGGATACTGTACATCATGATTGACAAAATATTGTTTCTTTCAAAGTGTTTCTGGAGGCCACAATCAAGTGAAATCGTACAAGATAGTAAGTTTGGTTTGACCCAGAAGGGAATTAAAGCCTATGTATGATCTTTTAAGCAAAAACTGTCAAGGCTCAGTTAACATGGGGGGACTCAAAATGCATGACTCAAATACAGATCAGTGTAGAATCAGACAAGTTTAGTGACAGCAGGCAAAAATACACAAAATACCAGGCTGGCAGTGGAAAGGCAAAGACAGAGGCTGTGTTCGAAATCGTACACTAACGTACTGCCTACTACATACTCAGTCAGTATGTATTGCATACTTCCTACTAAACGAACGATTAAGTATGCTATTACCAGCAGACTGTTCACACTGAAGTATGCTCAAGCAAGACAGTCATGTGACTGCATCACAATAAACTTCACAATGCATGCCGGTTAGATTTGTGGGCAACGATAACCTCACGAGGTCGAGGCGGCCGCAGTTTTTAGAGCCAGGTGCCGTAGTTGTTCTCCACTGACCCAGGGCATGATGGGAAACGTCTGGCTGTCACCTGATCAAAGAGCTGATTGGCTCATAGTTTTGACAACAAATACCACATTTTGTAGAAAATTCTAATTTTCTGTGTAATTGTAATATTTAACGCTAGATTGTGGTCTTAGTCTTATGTTGTGCAATGAAGGTTTAATCTGTTAACAAACATATATTGTGTGGTTGATAATAATAATAATAATAATAATAAAGGTTTTTCAGCCATAGCTATCCGAACCTGCAAACTACAGGTAGATGGATCTAACAGGATGTAAACATTTCTATGATTCGCTGTATATTCTTTGAAGGCTGCTGGAAAGTGTCCGACTTGGCTGCTGCTGTTTGTCAGTTCATCTCGAATGAGCCATAACGGTTAAGGTAAAAGACGCAATGCATTTTGGGGCGGTTGATTATGTCCAGTAAGCTCATGCTGCATGCTCAGAAATTCTTGCTCAACTAGTATAGCATTTCTCACCTACACAAAATCCACATACTATGCAGTTGGAGCGCACTACATACTCAATTTGACATCATACTTAGTATGAATAGTGCGTTAGTATGCGATTCCGAACACAGCCAGAGTCCGAGTGGCAAGCTGCAGGAGTAATGAGGGGATGGGGAACAGGTGTGGGAGTCAGGTGATCTAGGTGATGGTGGGAAGAACAGTGTTACTGCAGGGCAGGTGGCAGTGGCAGGCTGTGGAATGAAAGAAGAGTTAGTGGCAAGGTAAGGAACAGCAATTATCAGATACTGTGACAAAAAATAGGTGAAGGAACCCATAGTTAATGTACAAGACAAATGTGTTATAATGAGATCTTCAACACATACATAAGGTAACATGACTTGTAGAGAGGTTGTTTTGGGGAACAAGGATATTATGAAGCCTCATGTGCATGCAGCAGTGTCATATTAATGCATACATTTTGTGCTTAGCTTGTCTGATTGTCTTTGTTGTGACTGGGTTCATTTCATCCAGATATCTCTCACATGTGGCCGAGCCCTATCGCTGACACACTCACTCACATGAATGTCTCCTGGGGAGAGCTGCAGCGTACAGTCTTGCCAAAGACAGGAAACCCTGGAAAGAGCTCATTGTAAAGTTATGTCTCTGTCACTGAGGAGAAAAGTGGTGAAGAAAGACATGCTGCATGATTTTCCTAAACAACACAAATGTACAGTGAAAGCTTTAATCAGCTTTGGACCAGGTTTAGCCCCAATTATGTTGTTGTGAACATATTTAGATGAAACCTGATGTGAATATTGAGTCACACAAACCACAAGGCACAATAGCCTTGAAAAGTTGCCTGGATTGATAATAACATGATACTCTTGATCTTAGGAAAGTTTATTTCCTCCTCCCTCAGAGGACGTAGCCACTCTGGAGACGGTTGATTAAACATTCTGCTCATCTGCTCATGTGCATTTCAGCAGTGTTTCTGTTTTTTGTGAATTGTTTTTTCAGTAATGAGTAGTCAAACTAAATGTTACCTAATACACAGTGGGTAGACAGGTGCATCATGTTGTCTCTGTGAGTTCACTGGAGAGACCAGGACCTGTTGGGTTGGTGCAGGGGCTTGAGTCAAGGGGTGTAATCTTGTCTTAATGTTAATGTGCAGTCAAATATATTGTATTTGAGAGAAATTAAATATTATTTGATTGCAGCATCAAAGGTTTATTTTACATACATACATTATATTTGACTCCACATAAAAGAGACTATATTACCCCAATGGCAGAGGCTGGTTATTTCAAAGTTGTCTTAATTACATGTGGTGTCTTCTAAGCTGGCTAGTTAGCTAACGTACATCTGGGTCACCTGGGTTTTGTTCACTGTGAGGACGGGACTGTTGGAGTGCCGCATGTGCTCACTGGGGCTAAGCTAGGTGTTGATTGTCACCTCCAAACTGTCTTTTTATCTGTTTCTACATGTGTTGAATACAGACGATGAAACGTGTGGTGACTGTCGAGTGACTTGACAAAACTGGGCTGAGTAACAGATTCACAACTCACATTCAAAACAAACAAGTTAAAAAAGTTGTGAACAGAATCAAATTCAATTTGGCAAATTTAAGACACATTAGGAAGAATTTAACTACAGAGGCCAAAGTACATCAATGCCGCGATTATCTCACACATGAACTACTGTCTTACCAGCTGGACACAGACAGGTAGAACCAGGTAGAACCACATTACAATCATAAGCTCGCTTTGAAAACATTGGACAAAAGGTCTAATTCTTATCATCACACTTTTCATGGTCTGCATATGTACTTATGTGCTTTTGTATGTTTCTTTTAATGTTTTCTATATGTCATCAACCTGCCAGGGACTGCAGATGAAAATTAGCCTGTATGGCTAAGTCTGGCACATTTACATGATGGACCTAAGTGCTCATGTTAATTAATGAGCATTGTCCCTTCTTAAATAAAATAAACATAAACACAATATAGCTAACTACTTTTACTGTTGAGTTATTAGTAACATAATGTGATTATCTTTTCAACAAATACTTGTACTTGTGTAATTGTATTTTGCATCAACCCCCCTCTCTGCTCCAGGAAGACATGGTGTGTGATCTTGAACTGTAATCACCAATTGTTGATTTCAAGATGAGCCAATCTCATTTGTGCAGAGTCAGGTTCGAGCCAAAACTAATTTCCAAGGCCAAGTCAAGACAGAGACAGGGCAAACTTGAGTCAGTGTCGACAGCAAAACCAAAATAGTGGGCGAATAGTTCAAAAGTGGCATTAAACCTGATATCTAACAGTAATTTTTCAACAGAATGGAGACAGCGCATGTTGTGATTCTGATGCAATTCTTTGAGCTTATTGTGTTGAACTTTGGTCAAAATACAAGTCAAGAACATAGAAAATATCAGAGACCAGACCAAAATAAATTTGGTTGGAGACAAAGAAAAATCCACCACATCTATGTGGTCTTGACATGTTGGACTGGTGTCAGAGTCTCGTGGCGTGCATTCAGTCTCAGTAATCTGTTTCATCTCCCCTGTGGTCGGACATGATATCAGCATATTTACATAAGTACAGCCATGTATAGTAGAGTCATGGTCCGGACGTGTGTGTTTGTGATGTGGGCAATCAACACTTTCTGCTTTGTGTGTCTCCGTGTTTCCTGCAGGTAGCTTACATCAGACTTAACAATTACAGTGTCTTTCCATGGCCACTGCTCTGCATCATGGAGACTCCTTCCTTTTTTTCCTCTCTCTCTCTCTCTCTCTCTCTCCACACACACACACACACACACACACACACACACACACACACACACACACACACACACACACAGGATAGTGTTGATTACCCATGTCCAAACACAGCGAGTACGATGAGGGTCGCCTGCAGCCTGCAGGTAAACAGTAATTGTTTCCAGATTGTGTGTGTGTGTGTGTGTGTGTGTGTGTGTGTTGCCATCTGTGTCTGCAGGTCAAAAGTGCAACAACAATTAGCATTTAATTAACACAGTTATAATGGAGGCTGATAGTGACCTGTAACTACAACTGATAACTTAAAAAAAAAAAATTCCCTTCTTTGCTTTTTGTAATACTGCTACCTTCTTTTCCTCTTTTTTCTCATCATATCCTCTTCTCTTTCTTTTACCCGTCTTCCCATTCTTTAGTTTGTTCTACATCTCTCTTCCTCTGTCTCTATAAATCAATTATAAATCTATCTTGCTTGGTTTTATTTATATATTTCCTACATTCTGTGGATTCTAGTCGACCTCAGAGCAACTTACAATTTCTAATACATAAAAAAAACACATTTAATTTCTTTGTTTACTGTATTTATTGTCTGTGTATGTATCTTCTTTATTCCCTCCCTCCTTTCCCTCTGGTGGATGTCTCTATCCACATGATCTTGCATTACAACAACTACGCTCATTTAGCTAAATGTGACCCGTCAGGTAATCAAACCCAAAAACCTTAACTGTGTTGCTCTCATGCCATGCTTCACCTATCAAGCTACACTGAACCATAAATTTAAACTCCAAACCTGTCACTTTGGGAATCATATTTGACTTGACCCTGACTTTAAACTGACCTTCGTTCCTTCTGTTAAACTGTGATCTTATGGGCCTGTGGATACACACGTGTCAAAACAACATTTATCACTTCTGAAATGGCTGCTGTTCCCCGAGCGCTGTCCTCATTTCTTTTCATGCCTCCTTCCTGCCTTCATCTCTTCTCTCTTCCCTTGTGGATTTTTTTTTCTTCTTTGTCCATTTTTTGTATCTTCACCTCCATTTTTGTCTTGTCCTCCTCTTATGTTCGTTTCACTCTTTCCCTCTGGGGTGATAAATCAGAAGAAGTGAAGCGGCGTGGAAGAACGGTGTTGAGGGTCAGCGCCTTGGGAACCCTCTTTTCTATTAATCCCATTGGGACCTCCAGATTTAATATACCATCAACAGTACTCTGTCTCAGTCTCTTCATCTGTCTCTTAGTCGGTCTCTGTTCATCTACTATTGCTCCCTTTTTCTCTCTTCAGCTGGTTTCGTATTTTATATTTAGCGGGTTAGTGCGGAGGTCAGAGACATGACAGCTGCAGCTGAAGACCAGTTTCTTTCTTGGAAATGGATGGTTTGATTAAATCATAGATTCTGTAGGATAAAGATTTTGTTCAGGCTCAGTTCATTCCAGCAAGAATTTGACAGACACTGAAGTGCAAGAGAAGGCCAAAATCAACACCATTTCATGTAAAACTTAACATTTTTTACAGTAAAAGCAGGACATAAGTGCATTGTAAAGTTCCTGTTTGCACCTGGATAGATGAGTACAAACATCCTCTCGTTAATTTTTAATTTTTTTTTTTGCATGTTTTCAAAGGTGGTGCTGATCATCATATCATCAGAGGCATTTCTAATGACGCCACTGCATTAATAGTTTTGGGATATTTGTAATTTATTAGTAACTTGGTGATTTCTTGATTTGCTTTTAAAAGGTTAGAAGAAAGCAGGCAGATGAAGGAAAGGCATGGCATGGTATTTTTAGATCTTCAGATTTGGACTATGTAAACCATTCAACGCTGTTGTCCAAACTGAAAATAATGTTTTTTTTGTGTTGTGTTTATTTATGTTGTTAATGTTTATTTCTTAAACAGCAATTGCACGGCTAACATCTTAGCTCTCTGTCATAGAACAATTGAAACTTGTTTAGTTAAACAAATGAGAAGTTTGGGGAGCAGTGCTGTTGAAATAAGGCTACCACAAGCAATGTTGCAAGAAATGGACCAGTTAGCGCCTGTCTCAACTCCTCTTTATTTCAAAATTGGACTATATTACAAAAAAAAAAGAAAAAAGAAACCCATGGCGAAGTCACTGAAGGCAGGCAGAACTACATGAGAGTGCTATGGAAGTGCTATGACAGCATGCACTCAACGTTGCCTCCTACATCCTTGGAAAAAAAATGCTGCTTGTTTTGTTTTCAGTGTAAGATTATTTATATCAAGTTTGCACAACCAGCTCCTTAAAAGCCAGCATGTCACATTACAACCTCTATTTCAGCTGCAGTGAGGACAGACGTTTTAAATGTGTATTTTTACATAAATATCTTGCCCACTGTAGCTTGATGATTATAGACCATTACTGTACTGTGAATAGAGCAGGAAAGTGTATATGATATATTACAGAGACAACAGCGAGCAACTCTGCTGTTACCAAACAGGAGTGGAAATCAACTAATCTTTATCATAAAAATGTTTGAAGTCTGAAATAAAAGATTTAAATAAAAATGGTCACAAAGGGGAAAAGTTCCATGAACTTAAAATGGATGCACCATCAAGCAAGAGGTTAGGTGTTTGAATGAAGTGGTGACCAAGAACCGAACTTACTGAAATAAATACATACAGTAAATCATTAAGCCAATAAATTCTGGCTACATAACCTTTATCATTGTAATAAATTACAAAACAAAATACAATGCAAAAAAGTTCAGGATTGATGCAGAGATTTAAATCAAGGTTGACTGGCAGAAAACCCCTGGAAACAAAAGAAATATGGAGCAGCAGCAGGTTCATATGTCCAACATAAGTTCTCTGACTCTTGGGACATAAATCAGCTAAACTAATCATTGATTCGGTATGCGGGACTAAAATCCCACAAAACATCTTCCAAACTCTTTACAAATTTCCCGCAGGACAGACCAGCATACCCAGGGAAGGATTATCATGTTTCTGAAATTGTGATTAATGTTCAAAATGTTCAATCATACACTGCAAATCACTCCCATTCACTGCCCGACATACCTGCAGGCTTAATGCAGCAGTGGGTGCTGTAGATGGTTTGGTTATAACTGAGAAAGTGTGTGTCTGGAGAGTACAGTATAGTATATGCCTGCTAGGTGCAGGAGCAGGTCAGATATTTTCATTTATGTCTACAGAGAGAGAAAACATACAGAGTCTGATTCTTCTGTGCTGGACAGTGATGGAAAGATTACAGTGAATAGCCTTTGTGTTTTTGTGTAAAATCAGAACCTCAATAGAATCTACCGGGCTTATAAAGTGAGCTGTGAGACTATCCTGCTCCTTTCATACACAAATAAACTCTTGGGGAGGTTTCTGCTCCTCTGCAGTGTTGTGTATATATAAAGGCTGGTAAGACCTTAAAGGCACATACCAGCTTTGAAATTTGTTATTCCTGGGTCTTTGGGACAGACCGTTCAGCCTCTGTGAACATGAACGACTCTCTCCCAAAGCCACAAGTCAGAGGAGAGGAGCGGAAAAATGTAATGCCAATAAGATGTATAACCTGGAGCTGCACTGCTGATACTAAATGGGAGACTCACTCTGTGGGAAATGCTTGTCTAAACTTTGACATTCAGTGGGGCTTCTGACTGCAGCTGTGCTTTTAGTCTGAAGACTGATCCTCAGAGAATCATCCTGTAGTCTGTCAGAGTTACCTCCTTCCTAATTAATTTGTCCAGTGGGTGAAATTACACATATTTGATTTGTTTAGGTAGTGTACATAAACAGGAGTGAGCTAGTGAACTAGGATTAAGACAACCACGATGTTGCAATTTATTCTTTATGCTGCTGTACACCAACAGAATCAGATGAAATATCACATGGAATAGCACAGATAAAGACAACCTCCACTCTCTTGTTTACACACTATGTACATGGGAGATACATTTAGAAACTAATAATTAATAATAAACTAATAATAATACATTATTATGAGATTCAGAAATGAATAATTTCATAGTGAAATGACATAATGTTCAACTACTAGAGAGATGCAACATGTCAAGTGTCCCTTGTCTTGCTGTAATTACCTCCTTCGAGGCAGCCATGTTCTCAGTCCTGTTTGTGAGTCTGTTACTAAAATGTACTCTGTGCTTTCAAGTGATTTCTGTTTTTTTCTTTCAATTATTGTGTGACAAATACAGTTAAAAAACATATGGAATATTATATCATTCAAAATGGTGTACTTGAAAACAGGGTTTTGTATCTGTAACCGTAGTTTTGTAGACTTTTTGTAGTACATTTGGTTTTCTGCGTGCAAACTCTGTATTGCAAGTCTGTGCTTTCAGATACAGGCTCTGTGACCCGATCATCTCGTTGCTAGATGCAACCGACCTCCATCCCATTCAGTTTTCATCAGAAGCAGCTGTCTAATGGGTCTTCCCAGTGAGCTCATCGGGAATACTGCTCCGGATGTAGGATCAGATCTGTCTATCTGAAGGTACACTTTTGAGTTTTTGAGTTGTGATATTTAAATGAATGTCTTAAGTTTAAGCTTTGAGTTTGTCCTCCTTCGAAGTTTTACTTTTGTTAACTCACTCCAAGTTAGTGTAACATATTATTTTATTTCATCACAACTCTGAATTTTTACCTCTGTTATTTCTTTGTAACAAGTAACTCAAATCTGTGTGTTGGAATTCATGGATTACAAATGAGTTTGGATTCTAAATTTATTATAATTTTTCACAATACGTTTGTCTAAAGTGCATACCTATCTTCATCATGGTTTGCATTGTTTCCATTTTGATTAGAGAGGAAGACCATGTGACTCCTCTGAGACGCACGCATAAAAAAACAAATAACAGCCTCCATCACCTAACTTTTTTCATAACAGAAAAAAATATTTCTGGAGGATTTTAACCTTAATGCAATGCGTGCTGGAAAGTACATTGAATAAGCTAACAATGTTTCTAAATAACTAAAATAAATAAAAATGATCCATTGGGCGTTTAGTCAACTTAACTAATGATATAAGTTCTGAAAGTGAATATTAAACAATTTAAACTTGAACCTGACAAACATATCTAATTATACTGAGTTAATAATAAAAAGGTTTATTTAATATAACTTATAAGATTTTTACAGTGCAAAGGATGAAGTTAACACAGAGTTAACAGAAATTTCTCACTTTGTTATGAGATTAAGATGTAAAGTTATCAGGACTCACTCACTTTTGTTGAGGCTGACTTGATTTGTTGGCTCAATTTCAATTTTTTACTTTAAATGCTGATCATTTAGGTTTCTAAGGCCTAACTTGTAATGGTATTTATGCCTGTAGCGCCACCACTAACGCAGATGATGTTGCTTGGCAAACTTTAAAATGGACGTTGAAGAAGCAGGTCCATAGGTGTAATAAGTGCTGAAAAGGTGGCATTTATTAACCCTGTGAAATTCAACAAAACTGAATTAAATTAAGCTGAAGCAAAAGAAAAAACAAAAAGAATAAAAGCTGCTGTCTACTTACCCCCAACTCCAGTGAGTGGCATTTTACCTTCTCAGACTCACCTAAAATATCTGTTGCTTGTGGTAATTTATAAATAACATTTCACAATGAGGATTTATTGGTGATTTATTGATAGTATAGAAGTACAGAAGTACAAACCAATGGAAGAGCATGCACCATAAATGAGCAAGGATCCTATTCCGAAGCATCTCAGCTAACAGTCAAAGTCGGAGATTGTTCTCTGTAAATGTAAAAGTATGTAATTTTCCTATCCTTGCAGCATATCTCTGGGGAACATCAAATAAAAATGATTTGTTTTCCTATAACCTGAATCAGTGTAGATTGGATTTACTGAAAGAAATCACAGATTTACATGTGAAATTCTCCGTGATGCGTAGCTGTTGGGTTTTGGCATAGATTGCATGTTCTAAGCATTTTCCCTGTCAGTGCCAGGCAGTGTGTAGGGCTCAGAGTTTGTGCCTGTGCTAGAGGATGTGAAAGAAGTTTTTAGCTGGATTTTCCCTTTAAAGTCCAGCCATGGGAAACATTACTGTGACAACAGACTCCCTGCTGAGCGGACCAAATCAGAGAGCTCTGTTCCAACTATACTATGGGTGTGTGTTAGCATATGCAAGAGCATGTGTGTGTACCTCTCCCTGTTAGTGTGTGTGTACAGTTCACATACGCATAGACATGACTCTGGTCTGGATCATTTTTAACATGCATTCCTGCTGTGATCAGTGTATCGGCTGCAGGTTCATACAAGAATTCAGGATGAGAATCGGTTTGGATCATCTGAGGCTACTGTGATATTCAATCTTCATAACACACAGTGGGCCAGGCCTGTGTGTGTGTGTGTGTGTGTGTAGGCTTGACAGATTGCCTCTTTGGCAGAGAGATTTGTCACTCAGCAGGGGAGAGCATGGTTAAAACACACACACACACACACTGAACAATGTTGGGTTCAGTTCTGGAGGTGATGAGAGAGAGAGGGGAATGAAGAGTGTGTGTGCTGCAGGTTATAGGGGGACCCTCTCTAAGGATGTGTGCATGTGCTTGTAACATGACATTAAAGGTTGAGTGTCTGTGAATGTATTCACTAAACGTGTGAATGCTTATTTTTGCATATGACAATATGTGTCATATGCATATGCTTATTTTGCAACATTCCAACATGTTTTGTGGTAATATTGTTGAAATGTTCTTGATAACATTGTCAGAACTTTATGCGCTAACATTCTTAAAACGTTCTGTGCATATTAGCATGTGCATATGTGTAGTGTATGTAGGTTGTAATGTGCAGTGACAGTAGCACATGGTAGAGTGATGGGGGTGTAATGGTTGTTGTCACACTGCTGAACATGTAAGGAATCCTCTTCATGGGGAAAGTTGCTGATGGACGCACACACACACACACACACACACACACACACACACAGTCATGTTTACATCACTTCAGTGGACATTACAGTGACTTACATTAATTTCCTGGAGACTTAACGCTAACTTAAACCCCCTTAAACCAAGTCTTCACCCTAAAATTGAATGATTTACAATATTGTGACTTTTGTCCCCAAAAGAAAGGAGAGTCCAAACAGAGAAGACTTTTGGATGGCAAGAATGTGTGTATGTGTTGTGTCCATGTCGATGCAGTGGTAAAAAATGGTTACCAAAGTAACACTACCATTACTACTACTACTACTAATTTAAGCGGCACCTAAAACCAACTCATCAATCGCGATCAACTTGTTGATCTTTGTAGAGTTTGAAGTCGTCAGGCATTTTATGTAAAAGGTAATTTGTTAATTTTCACAATTCAGAATGCTCTCGTATCGGGCCTTGTTTTACATGATTGGAAAGGCGAATGACATGGAGACTTTTATAGTGAAGCAACTACAGGAAAGGTAGTTAGTGGTGTCAGTGTGCATCACTACTATTTGCTATAACTTGTTATGAACAAGCACTTTTTTCAGCATATCAGTTTTAAATTTTGCAGTGAGGAATTGTACAAGGAGCAACAGCCACAATGCACTGGTTAGATAAGTTGCAGGCAACAGGCTTTTACTGTGGCTCTGGTGAGAAACAGCACACCTCCCATATGTCGTCAAGGTGAACAGGTCCCCATGCCTTCCTGTCGTATAGAAACTATTCATGCTGTGCATGCATCACAAAACCTGGTTGCTGTTACTCATGGCAAGAACAGCCACGAGTGACAAAAGATGGTGATGTCATTTCACTTAAGTTAAGAAAAGATAAATACCGGTATATATATTACAGTATATAGATATAGATAAACATGTCTGTGTATGTATGTGTCTCTGTGGGCTAATATTTCTGGTAGATCTTATATTTGGACTTAAAAGGACATTTTTGCTCTCTGTCCAAAAATAATAATAAAAACACTTATGTCCTCCATGGATTGAGCCGTGCACATCTGAAGTTTGGATTTGATTTTATAAATGATTAATATCAAAAAAGGGGTTAATTGACATCTACAACGTAACTTACACCAGACTCAGTTTAGATAATTGTGTGATAAAGGAGTGTAAATTATCCAAAACATGCCAGTGTGGAAAATAAGGATGATGTTCACCAACGCTGCAGAAATCCTTAACGTGTGTATGAATTTGTGTGTGACTGTGTAGGATTGCACTTGCAGTGATGGGTCTGATTTTCCTAGCTCTAAATGGGGGGATTACCCCTGCTGACCCCAAAGTGAAGACACATCCATTACACACACACAGACGTGCACACATTCATAGGTCTGGGGGTGTTTCCAGAAGGTTTATGTAGAGTCAACCTGTGGTTTGACTCTGAAGTCAATCCAATGGTATAAACACTCTTAAATCATCACATGATCTCATCAGCACACATGGACACACACAAACAGGAAGAAATACACAGAGATGGGAATACAAACAGGAGAGAGAGAGAGAGAGAGAGCACAAAGCACCTAAGCAGCAAGGAATTTTATAACAGAGGGATCTGGGAGAGAAGGAGGTGAGGGGGGTGAGGAGGTTTAGAAAGGAGGGGTCCAAGAAGAGGAGAGAGGGTTAAGGCAACATATCTGGGGAGAGGAGAGAAGGAAATGAAGCTTGGGGGATACTGGACAGAGGGGGGTTGGGAGCTGGTTTGGGCTGTTATAAATATCTAAATTGAAGAACAGGGACAAAGACCTAAACTCAGCTTCTTTAGGCTGATGTTCCTCTTTATGACCTGAATTCATAGTCTATCAGAGGAAATCATGTAAAAGGGTGTACCAGTTATGAGTTTGAATCGTACTGGGCAATATACAAGACCCTTGTGAGAGCAAGCTAGTGAGCTCTTTCTCAAAACTTTAGTGAATGTCCAACAAGATGAAGGTGACAGATCTGAACCGGCAAAACCAAAGCAATACTAAAACTGGGCAGCACAAGAGATAACAACGCTCTACCCGCCAAGCATTTTAACTCAACACTTAGTGGACCAAACCAGACCTATAAGGCTACAGAGCTATAAGGCAAGTGGATATTGGACTTACATTTAACAGAGGGCCACAAAGAGAAGTCGACAAGAATGTCCATATTGCTCCATTTTTGCTTGATGTTAAGCAGGCGGTTGTTTAAAGATAAAACCTTGTTATGCTACCTGTTCAATGCTTTGTTTTGAGTGATCAAAATCATTTAATAATGCTTTGAGTCAAATAGTTAAATTCCTCTTAATCTTTCTCCTCTTACTCACTCTCTTCCTATTCTTCCTCCTCTTCCTCCCCCTCTTCCCCATTTTCTTCTTCTTCCTCCTCTTCTTCTTTGTCTTCTTCCTTTCCTTCCTCTTTCTCCTCCTCATCTTCTTTTTCCTCCTCTATATTTAACTCTATTTAAATGGTGCATACCCTGATTTTGTTAGAGGGCCATAAAATCAGCAAAATCTGCGACACAGGCCGCAGTGGATGTTTAAATCACAGTGAGCTGGAGGGAAATTTTGTAGTTTGGGGACGCTGTTGGCTGTGCAGCTGTAAACTTTTAGATGTGTCAGTAGGACATTCTCCATCGCATATGGAACAAATAAAGGTAATAAATAATAAATAAAGTTATAAAGGTCACACAGCGGGAACAACAGCATTTACATTCCTTCAGGGAGGAAGAGATATCAGCAAAGATAATCTGTGTCACAGCTTTTTATTCAGGACAATCCAGACAGGGGAGTCAAAAGGCAGACACGTCAGTAATCAGTGTTTAATCATTAATGACTGCTCCATGAAGAATTAAAAAAAAAGAAAAGAAGAAAGTATTTTCTCTTCTTATGTAAATCAAGCTGAGATTAATTCATACATGTGTGTGCCACTGGTTGAGAGAAAAGCAGGAAGGATTTTGGAAGAGAAAAGGGAGTGAACTAAGAGGGGAATGAAAACAACAGGGAGAGAAGAAGAGGGGTGGAATGAGAGAAAAGGAGGAAGAGAAAGAGAGGAGGATAGAGAAAAGTGGGACGCTTTCCTGGAGGCCCCATGTCATGAGATTCTCATTATTTACCTCCATGGATACCAAGAGCCCTCCCACTGTCTTTATATTCTCCTTTCTCATCCTTCTTTTCTCCTCTGCCATTATTCTCCTTCCTTCACTTTTTTTTCCTCAGTCGGATCCCAAACCTTCCCTCTACATTTTTACTATTTTCTAATCTCTTGTTTCTTTTTCACTTTTTCTTCTCTGTTGTGTAACTTTTCTCTTGACCTCCTTCCTGCTGGTTTTTATTTTCCTCTCTCCTACTACTACTGTGAAAAAGGGTGGACTCCACCATTATCATCTCGATGCAGCATGGTAATCAGTCATTGCAAAACGTGGTGATGTTGCCTTTAAAGTGGTATTGCTCCTTGCTGTTAGTAGGGTGTAGAGTATTTAAAAAGTAGCACCACACTGGCTTCAAGGTTTTTGAGGTTGTGCTGCATGGTCAAGAGTTCATAAAATAAAAACAACACACATTCTACAAAATGTATATCAGATGCTGGACTGAACATGATCAAAAATCTGGAGCAGATCCCAGGAATAGTTTGACATTTTGGGAAATACGCTTACTCACTTTCTTGCTGAGAGTTAGAGATTGATACCGTTCTCATGTCTCTGCAGTAAATATGAAGCTACATGAAGAATCCTGAGAGGTCTACAGTATCTGTGAAGGGGGCTTACTTTATGAGTGGTGAAAGATTTTTAAGGTGATGTTGTCCAGTATTAGTGACATTTTCATTTAAAACAAGCTGTACTTGTAATTTTCTGAATTATTTGTCAGGTTCATGAAACTATTTATGTGGCTAATGTGATTGTGTTGGACTCAGGTTTTATACAGACCACCAACAGGCCACCAAAGAGGTGTAATGCAATGATAATCCTGGAGCAAAATGCATATATTCTTGTTAGTAAACCCTAAGCCACAGGGCAGATTTAGTTTTCTTCTTGGGCATTGTCCATTTTTCAAGGCAGAAAGGTAATCCTCTAAAATTGGAAGGGTATCCTTTTCTTTCTTCAGGGGCTAAAACCAATAATCCTTTAAAAGTGGACAGGCTCTTGCTCTCTCTCTTCATCTTCCCGTTTTTAAGAAGGAAGTGTAATCTGCTTTTAGTTTGGTGCTGGATTTGTCCCCCAACAGGCATCTGGGGATCTGAGAGGTGGTCTAGATGATGGATTGAGTGCGTAAGTGGACGAACTGAAAAGCCTTTTGTAAAGAAAAGAAAGCGACTGAGAGAAGGAGAGAGCAAGAAAGATACAAACGCAATGCAAGTGAAACAGGAGAGAGAGAGAGAGAGATAGAGAGAAAGAGAGACTGTGGGTGATTTTAATGAAACATCTCACAAAAAACTAAAAGAAAAGAAGTAAAGAAAAGAAGCAAACATCACTAAACCAGCATACTGAACCACACAGGATATTGAGTTGGTGGTCAGCAGGAGGAAAGTGATTGTTACGGTGTGTTGAAATGGCTAAACAAGGCATGCACACACACACACACACACACACATCTTAGGAAACTGAATCTCCCAGTAGGAGCCAGTGTGGTTTTAACCTTTGACCTTGTGACCTCGTCTTAGTTATGGCGCAGTTACCTTAGCCGCTGTGAAACCATCAGATACTTGTGGTAAAGTTGTAGTGATTGTAGGAGTGATTATACATTGTTTAACCACTTACCTGAATGAAGTGCTGTTGAATGGCTCTGTAGTTAATTTTACACAGTGCATTGCATGGAGCATGCATTACATTACATTACATACATACATACATTGCATGTATTTCTTTTGGAAATAATAGAGAGAGAGTTCTGCAGGCAATCATCCATTTTGTTGGATGATGCTTTTCAAACTTTGCTGCACAATTTTAAAACAAAATTCTCATCCCACCTTTCGACTTGGAGGCAAATGGGCTAACGCTTAATTTATGTGTTGGATGAGGGGAAAAATATACAGAGAAATCAGGCGTGAACTACCCCAGCATGCATACTACTCTGGCGAATAGGACATGACTTCAGAATAAAAATCTTACTGTGGGCCTCCTCCCATGCATTCCTGCGGCGCCTTGAGAGGACATTAAAATATGGATCATTGATTTTGCTGATGCATCAGAACCTAATAAAATTCAGAAAGCATTTAAAGGTCCTCTTCTTTTCCTCACATGGGTTCCTTCAGATGCAGAAGGAGCAGAAAGGTTAAAGGTAGAGCAGAGTGGTTTCAGTAAACCCTCTCGAGACAAACCCCCTCACCTCTCTCTCTCTCTGTTTCCAACCCTCATTTCTTCTGTGTGTGTGTGTGTGTGTGTAGAAGACCACTCTGAAGTAGATCCCCCTCACCTTTCAGTGACTCATCTGAATGAGACTGCATGCAGCCAGCTCAGGGCAGAGGTAATGACTGAGGCTGGCTTGGTTCACTTTGTGTGTGTGTGTGTGTGTGTGTGTGTGTAGGTATGTGAGAGGATTAGTGGCTTTGGCCAAGGCTAATCTGCGAGTCCCCAGGGAGTCTGCAGGGCCCACCACTGGACTGAGTTTGTGGAATTAATTGTATGAATTATGTGTGTGTGTGTGTGTGCATGCGCGCGTCACACCTACTACTGTGCACACCAAGCTGTCTCTCTCACTCTGACTGCTCCATTGAGTTGTGATTAAGACTTATCACATCAGGAAGTTAAATACCAACTCTATGAATGCATTTGTGTGTTTGTGTGTATACAGTATGTGTGTGTTAGTTTCTGTATCTGTGGTCTCTATTTTGGGCTCATCACCAGTGTCTTCGCTTAGCAACAGACACAACAGAGAGCGTTTTGCTCTTTGATGTTTTGGACCGAATCGAATCCATTTGATTCTGTTTCATAAATGGTGGATTTTCTCACGTTGTTGAATGTGCAGAGTGGACGATGTCTCTCTGAGGAGCTGCTCACCCTTCTGCTGCTAAAAACTGTAGAGACACTTAAAAGAGAAAAAAGGGGAAAATGTCAGAGTTAACCTGTCAATTAAGCACTTTTTCCATGGATTTTTGTTAATGATGTGAATGATTTGTTGTTCAGTCACGGTGATCACTACCACTTCTTGTGATATTTGTTTTACAAAATGTGTTGTTGATGCTGGAAATGAAACATTTATTACTTCCTTTTCATCAGAGGATCATCAGAAAAGACCATGTAAAGTATCAGACTCTGCATAAATTAGTATGCACATAAAGATTAAAGATTAAATGCGCCACTTTCCAAATATAACTTGTATTGATAAAACAAACCAATGATTCCCTAGTTGCTGATTGTTTGTAAATGTCCTTATTTATTTATTTATTTATTAATCACGACACTGAAGCATCTGAGAAGCAGTGTGTGAAAGTATTTTAGGTTCTACACCTTTTGCAAGTCTGTAGTTTGCAGACTTTTAAAATAGCAGCTGCTTACACTACAACAACAACAAATCTAAGGACTCGTCTGCTAGCTTCCCACCCAAGTGAGGGAGTGGGGGTTGCATTACGCTACATGGATTGCCTTCAAATTAATTTGAATGAGATATGTGTTACTTCTAATTCGTACAAACTTACTTTTTTGAAAAAGTGACAAAACTACTACATTGCAATTACATTAAATGTAATCATCTAAATCACGTGCTATATACACACTTAAAGTTATAATATGTAACATTTATGAATTAAAATGTTTAAAAACGACTAGACCTATGTTATATATTTTGTTGAGTTGTGTACTCACATTATCCCAAATGTTTCCAACAATGTTCAAACCCAGTTTCATTCATTTTGTTGCCTGTCAATGGCATCATAGGCCCTTTACCCTTTACCCCCTCTAGTTGCTATGACTTCCAGGGAAACATGGGATACATCAGAGAGTGAGGAAGGGAGGAATACAATGTCACAGAATTATACTCTGTAACAGTAATATGCTACAGTATTTTTTCTGCCACACAGTATACATTTTTCAGTAATGGCATGCCAATTTGAAACAGTAATCCAGTAGAGACCTAATCTATTGATATGATATTTTAATATCGATCTAGCTTACTATGATGTGCAAGTGGCTCATGCCAGCCACCAAGCTAATGCATACGGTAACGTTATAACGTTACAACAACGTTCAACACGCTCATAAAGTTATTTTTAGTATGTCCTAAATTGCATTGCGTTTGTATGCCCTTTAGTAGGATTGTTTTCACCACATATAACAGCGCTGGGCTCACCACATAACGTTAGCTACAGTAGCTGTATTGGTAGTCGGCTCATCTTGCTAACTTACCATTAGATGAGTTGACTACACATACAGCTACTGTAGCTAACGTTATGTGCTACAGTAGCTGTAGTAGTAGTAGCACATGTTGTAGCACATGCTGTTATCCATGGTCAAAACAATCATACTAAAAATAACTATCAATAGGTGAATGACATGAATTTTGCTGACTTTAGCCTTGAAAAGCCTGGAAAAGTACCTGCTGCCATCTGGGGTTGACGAAACCACAGAAGTATGAGAAGTTCATATCCAACAGAGGCACCTGAGCTGACTTTCCCTCCCTCACCCACTGTAAGTCTGATTTTCACAGCAGACATTTTTAGACTGATTACGAGTATGATTTGGGCATGATGACTGATCAGACCAAGTTGGACCAGGTCTGTTCCAGTCTGGGTCAGCTGGTAGTGACAGTCGGCAGATAAAATCATGTTGTGTGTGATATGTAAAGATTATGATCTTATGTCTTCAGATCCAGTCGCTGCCAGTCGTTCTCATAAAGATTTTTTAAAACATGTTTGATATTTGCGACTGACAGCGGCGATTGATGACGTCACACGTGTGACGCCCAAGCGAGACGTACCTGTAAATAGACAGCTTTACCTGAAGTTTTACAAAGTTCACTCACCTCCAATTCCCCCTGCAGGCTATGAAGTCCCACACGCCTCTCCATCCAGGATCTCATCAAACTCTGCGTCCTTTTTGGCCCTTTCAGCACAAATTGCACAAAAAGTTTGTTTTGTTACAAGAAAATGCAACATTTGGCGTTCTCACAGGGTTTGCGGGGTCGACTCCCACTAGAACTCCAGTCCTTCAGTTTGTCATCTAGTGTATTTACTCAGTCATAAGGTTTCCTGACTAAAATATCTGTGGAAACAATACTTATGTGTGGTTTGTCCAGTCTTTGTAGGTTTCAGTTACAGTTGCCGTGTTACTACATACTAGGGCTGACACTTTTTATTCTAAATTTTTTCTCTGTTTTTGTGCATACCCATCTTTATCCTCTGAATCCACATGTACTTTTATGTGTCTTGCCCCAGGTGCTTGGTACAGCAACTGTAAAGCTAATGGTTGAATTACAGTTTTGTAATATCACTGTGCAATAAAATTATTTAAAAAGTATATGAGCTTAAAAAAGTATATGACTTTAAAAAAGTATATGATCATTAATCAATAACTTTCAAAGCAAAGTTCATGATAATGTGTACCTACAATGACCTCACACAACCCGAACACATCTGCATTTGTGAGTGGAGGTTGAACAGGCCTTCAGGGCTTCCTCAGGGCTGCTGGTGGAAAGGTTGCAGTCTTCGTGTGTGTGTTTGTGTGTGTAAGAGTGTGTTTGTGTGTGTATGGTTTAGCTTCAGGAGTCATTTCAGCAGCGTCAAACCAAGGATTAGGACAAGGTGCCGTGTGGAAATAAGAAATTAGCCTGAGGTCTGAAGAGGGGTGTGTGTGTGTTTATGAGTGCGCATTCATGAAACTGATGTGTGGACTGATGTGTGTGTGTGAGTACATGTGTATGAACAGAAGCCAAAATGTTGCCTCTTAAAAAAAAGTACAAACATGTTCTTGCCATTTCTCTACTGCACTTGAAGATAGTGTATGTAAGTCACCTCACGTAGGTTTTATTGAGGGGCTCCAGACCTCTGACACTGCTGATGTTTGTTAAGTGTCCAGGGTTACTGTTCGTTCTGCATCACTAACAGACCTGGAGCCAGTTTTACAGCTGTAGTGTTCTGCATCTATTTATCTTCAGTGACCACTGCAGATGTAATCCTTGACCAAAGCACTTAATCACTACAGAGGTGAGTGCCACTGGGCAGTAGTCATTCAGGCAGGCTGGTCTTGTTTTCTTGGGGACAGGAATGATGGTGGACTTCTTGAAGCATGTGGGTATGACAGACTGAACCAGGGACAGGTTGAATTTCATTGTGAACACCAGCTCTAGTTGGTCAGCACATAGTTTGAGGACCAGCCCACTGACACGGTCTGGTCCTATTAGTTTCTTGGTGTTCACTAACCCTAAACCACCAGGATTACACTTTTTTTCTAGCCATAGAATATTGATACAGAACAAACCTCCAACATGATCACTTCCCCACATCTGTGATTTTTTCATGGTAAAATATGATTTTCTTCTTTTTTTAACCGGTGTTGTAGTTATAGGATGTAACAAAGCATCTAGCTAAACTTAAAGCTGCTATAATCTATATTTCTATAATAAAAATGTATCAAATAAAAGGGGGCAAACAACACAGGACTTTCACCCAGCAGGCAGCTGTTCATGTCCCATGTGAAGCCATTTCCAGCGTGCATATAAAAATGCATAAGCACCCACCACGGTGATACACGGAAAGATATGAGCAGTTGAGTCCATATTCTAAATACATTTAACATGGTATGAAACTTAAACTCCAAGCAAACATAACAAACATATAATATCAAGTTAACTAAAAACTCAGCCTTTGCTTTTTCTTGGCCAAAGTTAGGTTGGGATAACGTTAAAACCTTAGCTTCACAAGCCTAAACTGAACCAACTTGGACTGTATCACTCACTGTATTTATAAAGAAAGCATGACTAGGCTGATTCACATAAACATTGTGCAAAAATATTCACGGTAATGTCAGTAAGCTCATTTGCTAGCCAACCACTGCTAAGGAAATATCCAGTACATAGACGGCACCTTAGGGTACATGAAACAGGCAATTTGTGTGAATTTTGAATTGTAATGGCACCCGTACCCGTATTTGTTTTTTATTTTTATTTTTAAGGCAAACAGAAAAGGACTTACATGTATACGAATTGTTAGCTCGCAGATCTTATGTGAATATGAATTTCTTAACTCACAAAATCCCTTTTGAGCATCACACAAAATAGCTGCATATAAACATAATTTGTAGCAGACAGCGTTGGCTGTGAGCTGTTTTTGTTGCGCGTATGGAGAGTGGTCTGGGTCTGCATGTATGTTGTGTGTGTTTGTGTGAGTGCATGCAGACATAAACTAAGCCAGTCAGCTTCAGATAACAACGTTCACTTCATCACGTGACCTTCTAACAGGGATTACATGGGCTTCATCCACAGGAAGAGAACGTTCAGCGTCCGGGCTGTGAGTTATATTTGTCATAACATAAAAGCCAGACTTAGAGATGAGGTAGGGGTTTGTGAGGGATTAAAGTGCGGTCTGTGCTTCATCAGGAGTGGTGGGATCAGAAGAAGTGTCAGAACCGCAGAAAAAACAAACCCATATTTATACAGTTAAAACCTGCCATTAAAAACACATTTATGTTTATGTGGGTAAAGCTGCTTATTAAATCACACACTGTTTGGATGTTTAGATGGGTAAAACCATCAACATTAAATATAATAGTGAAGCTTATTTTCTTTAAAAAAAAACAGCCATTAAACACATTAATCTGTGTTTATGGGGGTTTAAAACCACCAATTAAGGTTTAAAAGCCACCCTGCATCAGAGCCTGCCATCAGAAGCACGAGTACTCCAGATTTTTTTTATTTCAGGTTTTTGTTCACATAGTTTAGATTCCAGTCACTTTATTATATTCCAGTAAAGACTGGTGTAATAGACTACAGTTTTGACTTCAACATACATACATACTGTTGCAGTTGTAGCCGTTACCTTTCAGAAATGACTTAATTTTATCATTGCTCTCTCTAAATATGATTACAAAACCAGGCTTGTGTCATCAGTTACAGTAGATGTATCCCCTTTACTTTACCCAAAATGTTTAACAAAAAGTGTTCAAAAGTTTTTTTAAGGTTGGATAAGAATAATTCATTTTGAAATAATTATTGACCGTTTTGATTTGGAAACCCAGATCTGCTACTCTCCTCCACTTGAGGAGAATGAACAAGCAGAAAAACAAGGGAAAATGGTTTAGAATATTTGGTGTAATTCAGCTTTTCTTGATTTACAGTATGTTGCTACACACTTCGTTACTGTCAAACTTTGGCAGCGGGAAGTTGAAAATGGAAAACTCAGAAGCAGCTGGCGAAAGGTGTAGGTGGGGAAACGCCATCTCTCGACAACCAACTTTTGAGCAAGGCGCTTGACCCCTGAAATCTGAAATGTGGGAGTCTGAAGTTACTGGAAGAAGGAGTATAAAAACATGACTGATAATAAACTGTGCAGGATAAAAGTCAGAATTCTTTCAATCATTTTTAGTATTCAGCCCGCTGTGTTATCAGTTCTGCACAGAAACAGAAGCCTTCTGCTCAGTGGGGATTGAAAAATGTAAAGTTGAAAGTTACCTCAAGTGCAACGTTGCCACTGACAGTATTTCTATGTCTTGGAGAGCAGAATAAAAATCACACTTCATGCCACTGGTTATAAAAATCCCACCTCCATCCCTCGCATTGTTATACTTGCCTTCATCTCTTTTTCAACATTTCCTTCCTCTCCATTTCCCCTCATTTTAACTAATTCTTAACTTACTTGTCTTTCTTATAAACACCTCTCTCCCTCTCTCCCCTTTTCCACTTTCACACCTCCTCTCTGGCTCAATTTCTCTGTTGCTCCATATATCCTTTTCTGTCTCCTCTCTCAGTTCTCAGTTTTTACCTCCATTCACCTTTTTTTCTCTGTTCTCTGTTCTCCTCTCGCCGCCTTCTTTACCTCAAGCCATAAACCTTGTGACCTAGGTCTCTCAGGTGTAGTGAGAGGTGCAGTAAAGTTTGAGGAGTGTGTGTGTGTGTTTGTGTGTGTGTGAGAGAGAGAGTGAAGTGAGGATATTTAAAAGGTAATTGGACTGGACAGCTATTGTAAATCACTGAGGGTTTAGGTCTTCATAATGGGGGTATATTTCTTTTTTACCATCTCACTTTCAAAGTCTGTATGTGTGAAAGAACACACACACACACACACACACACACACACACACACACACACACACACAGTGGTTTAATGTATCTGAATGTTTAAATGGATTGGTACCATGTGGAGCAAATGATAAGTTCAGGTGGTCAGGAGAGACAGCGGGACACAGAGCGAAAGATCAGAGATAAAGAAAAGAAAAACTAGATCTGACAAAAAATGTCAACAGAAACAGAGGAAGTTTTAGGTAAACATGACAAAAATAGGAAACTGTAAAATTAACAAGTTTCCTGCTCAACTATTGATGTGTTTTCATGTGTTTTCTCAGCAAGAGTAGTTATACGCCTTTACTAGAAAGATACTAGTGAAACAGAAAAAATAAATGAGAAATATATATATATATATATATATTGCATACAGTAGACTTTCACCATGTACACTTTCTTTAATTAATTCCTGTGGTTGCCTGTCAAGCTGTCTAGCAGCAGTAAAAAAAAATGTATCTGCACCGTAAATGTATTTTATGTGTATGATGTTAGAAAAAAATCCATAGAAGTGCTTCCACAAATATGTGTGTGTTTTGCACGAGTGTGTGTCTATGTATATGTGTATCCAGACAGGCAGACAGAGCTGGTGGATGTTAGACGGGGAAGAGGAATACATTCAGACAAGACTAATAAGAGTAGAAAAAAAGGAAAGTGGGGAGATAAAAGAACAAGGGGAGGAAAAAGGGGACAGACAGAGGAAGGAAGGAAATACTGAAGACATCAATGACAGAGAGCTAGCTTGTGATGAAAGGAAAGAGGGAAGCAGGAGATGAATGGGGTCATAGAGAGGCTGGCAGTGACAAAGAGAGAAGGAAAGATTGCTCTACAAAATTGAAAGGAGACAACAGTAGATAAAGCAGATAAACTTTGGGCCCCAAAAAGAACAAATTACATACATACATACATAAAAAGGGGAGAGTGTGAACCAAATGAGTAGAAAAACAGCAGGAAAAAGAGCTAAAAGTTAAAGGCGCAACATGCTACATTTGTGAAAGCCAACATTTTTTCAACCTTTGTGTCACACCAGTGGTATAACATCAGAGTTTCTCAAAATTAAGACCACATTTCCCTAAACTCTGTTGCCTTTTGTTTACATGGTTACATTAACTTCACCATTCCTGTCTTTGGCTTTTCTGACGAGGACGTTAGAAGTGTTTTCTTTTCATCAGTTCTTTCCTCCTTCCACTGTCTGCTACTGCAAACATTTTCACAGAAAGTGTATTTACAAAGACACAGACTACAGTTCACCCTCTTTGTTTGGGTTGCAGCCATGATGATAATTGTATGAGGGTGTTTCAGATCCTCATTTAGATTGGTTTGCTGCAAATTTGAGAGTAGAACAGATAGAGAGAGACAGACAGACAGAGGAACAATCAAAGCCCAAATGGAAAATCACCTCATGCCTGCTGATTACCTGAATCATACAGTATATTGTTAATATATTTGACGAAGCGATGTGAAATCACACATATCTGAGAGTCAAAAGGAAGTTTCACTCATGAATTTCTTTTACATTATTTAATTAAAATTCACTTGGGAGATTCATTGCCAAATTCAAAATAAAAATTGTGTTTAATGTTATGGGGAGTAATCAATCACAATACTATTCATACAGCATGGGGTAGATGATATGGAACATGATGTGATACATTCAGGCGCATCTCAATACAGGTTAAACAGATGTTGCCATCGAGATGATGTTAATTGGTTGTTCAGTTAATTGGTATAATTGCTGTAAACAAACAAGATCATTGTATTGATGGCAGTGGTATGCTAACATGCTAAAGTTAGCATTCAGCTCAAAGCATAGCTGAGTCGAATTACAGCTTAGACTGATGAAAGTTTAGCCAAAGTTGACAATGTGCTGAGCCTGACAAGGTGAGTGTGAGTTGTTCTATACAAGAGATAAGAATGCAGTTAAACAGAATTAATGGTACACTGAATATGTTTAATATATTCTAAGAGAATCCTTACTGTACAGCTTTTAGCAATATCCACTTTACTTTTTCACCCCACTACACTGGGTCTTGGCATCACACACTGACAAATAATGTCAAACATTGTGTGATGGCAAGACACTGAACCGCTGCTAAATACAGCTCTGCAAGTCAATGTCCAGGTCAGATGAGGAAGCTGCCAACTGTGGTAGGAGCAGACATACAAGCTACAAGTTTCTCAATAAGAAGTACACAGAGTTATATTAAAACTGAAAAAGTAGTGTTCACTTCGGCTTATGGTGAACTTGGCCTCTCCTGTACATTACTGTCAAATAAGTGCATGAATATGCAACCGTGATTAAAACTAAATGTGGTGCTTCTTTTTGGTCAGAAATCTGTCAAATTCAGTTTCCTTTGGAGAATATTGCCAATAAGTGTCCCACCAGATGTCCCTACTGTTCTGCCACAACTTTTTTCCTCCCTGAGATATGAAGAGATTTTCTTTCAGTGTAAAGAAACATTTTGTTGTCAGAGAAGGGCGAAAACACGTCACACTTTGAGCATTTACACATGAATAACATAATCATGTCTGATCGGGGTGCTGTGGCTTTGACTGCTGGCTGCAGGATGTTGGCAACAGAGGAGCTGATTCGGCTGTCACAAAATGCAGAAAAAAAGTGTTTAGTAAAATTTGGCAGGAAATGTAGCGATACAATGAGCTAGGCTTTAGAAGCTGTTCTCATTTTAACGTTTTAGTGAAGCTGTGATCTGCCAGGCAGAAACCATTGGGGGCTGTAATTGGGCTCCACTGGGCACGCTCTGTAGCATCCGCTGGCTCGGTCTGTTGACAGGGAAAGCCGGTGCTTTTAAGAGAAGAGTAAAGGCGGGGGCGCTCAACTGAGTGTCAGCGAAGCATAGAGACTTTTATTGAAGTGTTTAGAACTGAGAAAAGAGGAGAGTCAGAGGAGGGTGGGAAAGTGAAACATGAAAAGATTAAATTATATTTCTTCATTAGATCACAATCAGTAACCGCTCGGGTCCAAAAACAAAGCATCCAAACCACCTGAAGAACGTCTATTTACTGCTATTAACGCACTCTGCCCTGTATTTCATATTGTGCCAACGACTGAACAAACATCAGATGAAGAGATGAAAAGTATAGAAGGAGATGATTCAGAGGGAGTAAGATAGTTAGAATGTATATAAAGTTATGGTTTGACAAATATTATGTTTTCATCTGCTGATTTCCAACAATGGCTCGAATCTCCTTGTGCTTCTTTTGACTGAAGCATTTTTATTAATGAAACTTGCCCACGAATGTATTATTATTATTGTTATGCTAATGAACACATCTCATGACCGCACGCCTCCTCATGAAGACGTGGCACTCATCAGACTGAAACAAACAAGCTTGTAAAGATTTGGTTAATCTAATTTGTAACACCCATAAGAAGAGAGATCCTAAGAGAAAAAAGAGATTCAAGGCAAGAATACAAAAATGTCCTTTCATGAAGCTCACTGTCTTGCATCTATTGTATGAAGTGTGCTTCATAAGTTTTCATGTAGGGTTGTTATCATCAGTATCTTAAAAATAAAGAGAACAAAATATTTGAAGTGTGTAGTTTTCTTAAATATGCACACCTGGATACATTTCCCACTAATGTTAATATGAGGGCATTTCTTCACATCCTGTAATATCCTATAATGATATTTTCCATACTCTCGTAGATCATATTTGTATAGCATTTTTAATATTCTTTTCTGTCTCAGAAGGTAACATCGCTTCTGATTCTACTGCGGTAATTATTAACATCCTGTGTAGGTAAGTATACTGTAGCTCATTTTTCACATTTCACATTACATGTCTGTCTGAGACCCTGCACTTTATCTGTTCTCATTTGCTATTTCTGTCTGTTATTACCTGCTGCAGCAACAGCTCAGTTTCACTATAGGAAATATTAAAGTTTCACCTAATTTAAAATAGTGACTCCTTTTATAATTCTAGTTGGACTGAAGAGCATATAAATGTATGTAATTATGTGGAGGAATGTAAGAATTAGAGATGGATAAGGGGAACAAAAAGCTCATATCATCACATGTTACAACATATGCTATTTTCTCCCACAAACACACACACACACACACACACACATACAGAGGGAGATTACAGAGCTATGAAAACCTGTGATGATGGAAATAGGTGGAGAACATTTTCACCATTCTCTATTCAAAGACAAATACCTGGAGATGAGAGGGTGAAAGACAACTAACCCACACTGACAGAAAAAAAGTATAATTTATTCCTTCCCAAACTGAAAGAAGGATGGAGGGTGACGCACACATATGTAAACTCACACACACAAGCTCACACACACACACACACACCTCTTCCTCACGCCTCAGTCGAAACACTAGTTAAGTTGTTTTACAAGCCTGGTAATTATTTTGATAAGCCTTAATGATGATGGATTGACTGAGATTTCTTGGAAAGAAATTTAATGTCTCATAAATTTTAAGATGGCACCTTGTTTTTCCTTGTTTCTGAGGTTTGAAAACCATTATGCGGCGAGGGTTACGGGACATTAAACAGCCCACCTTTAAAGCCTGGAGTGGGACTGCAGCAGGAGCAGGGCTGGTGTTTACCATCTCCAGGCAAAATAATATATATGAAAAGAAATGTTAGAAATTTGGCTCGCGATTTTCATTTAATTGAAAGTGAAACGTTTGTTCTAAGTTGACTGTTTTCATTTGTCAATACACTCAGCGAGTTTGATTTAGTTGGCCAGCAAATTCTGGCTGTGTGTTGCGTCTGGAGTGAGTGTTCACCGTTAAGTTTTAAAAAATGTGATATGCAACGCAGAAAAATATTGTTTCAGTCAATCCACTTTAGTTGTTAGTTTTGGATATGTGACTTCCAGACAAGCCGGAAATACACCAATAGGCTAGCAGGTGACATCACTGCTCATTAACAAAAGAGCCAGTGTTGGTAGCAGACTGTTTAACAAATCACATTAAAACACAAGTACTTAAAATACCAAAATGAAATGTCATTTTAATAATAGAGAAATTAATAGTTCTGGTCTGATGGTGATATATGTAATGAAAATGTCCAAGAATGCTTGTTAAAGGACAAATACCCCCAATATTAACACTTTTAAAAACAGCTGTTGGCCAAAAAAACAAAAAACAAAAAAACAGCTGGCCAAACTTTGACATATTACAGTAATGATATGTGGAGATATTTCCAACACAGCACACACAAAAGTTCTAAAGCACCTTTGCTGATTCTTGTTGGGTAAGATAAATTGGTCCAGAATTGCACTAGACCGTGTTTAGGATTTATGGAAATAAATACATTGTGCTTTGAAATAATGCAACAGTTTTCACATTTTTGTATGGTTTTAATTTTATGGTTTTAATATTATTGAGTTGACTGTGATACTGGGGAGTCACATGACTAATTAACCAACTGTATATGAAACCAGAACCAACCAAGGCATCATATACTCGAAAACATTTGGGTAGTTTAGACTTGATTTTCATGTGTTTCAGTGGTCTTGTGTTGGTTATGCCTAAACTGGTGGGAATCTGAATGTGTGGGCCCATAACCTACAAAGTAAGTATCAGGTTCAGAATCAAAGCCAAAGGCCTCTTTCAGGGCTTTTGCACTGATCATGATCAAACATACAGGCAGAAATCTACAGTTTAACCCATCAGCTGAATGCTGGGGGTTGTTGAAAGTAATTATGGGAAATGTAGGAAATCACTGTTTGAAGTTGAGACTAATTGATGAAATATACGGTAGGTGAAATAGTAGCAGAAACATAGACTTACAATTGCAATTACAAAATACAACACAAAAGTACGTAACAAGAGTGGTCAAAGGGGCTGTTTTCTTTAAACATGACAAACACACATGACATAGTGTTTGGTTTTATTCTTTGTAGTTTACCATGTTTCAGTTTTTCAGTGTTTTGTATTCATCTTCAGGGAGTGTTAAAAGTTTGTGAGGAGTGTGTTTTGGGAGTGCGTAGACAGTTTATGTGTGTATGTGTGTGTGTGTGTTGTCTGCAGGGGAATAGTAAAGGTGACACTGCTACATCTATCTTACATACATATATAAAACACATTTGTACTTCTATTCATGTGAGGACCTTCATTGACATAATGCATTCTCTAACCCCTAATCTTAACCATCACATTTACATTTACGGCAGATGACCGTCCACCCAGAGCCTGGTTCTGCTTGAGGTTTCTGCCTGTAAAAAGGGTTTTAAAAAGTTTTTCCTTGCCACTGTCGCCTAGTGCTTGCTCATCGTTTTGATATATATTTTATATATAAATAAAATTGAATTGAATTGAGTGCCTAACCCCAGCTCTTAACTGAAAAAAACAAATTCTAACTTTAATCCAAAATCTTAACCCTCTAACAGTCCTGCCATTCCAGAAATATCCTCAATCTAAGGTCTAAAACTTGAATTAGTCAAGGACAAGAGCACATGCACACATGACCACCCATGTCATCTCTTAAATTTTATTAGAGCTAAATATTGACACACAGCATATCACTCAGCACCCATAATGCTACAGTCACACTCACACGCACAAACACACACTCTCCACAGTGATGATGGATGTCTTTAAGGGTGGAGGGAATCAACAAATAAACATCTGGCACCGTGATCTATGGGTCAAGAGGCTATAGACCATGGCCAATGTCTGTCTGTGTGTGTGTGTGTGTGTGTGTGTGTGTGTGTGTGTGTGTGTGTGTGTGTGTGTGTGTATGTGTGTGTGAGTCTAATCGTTAATGACACCATCATACTGATCAACCACATTAAGGGATCGTAACCTTTAGTGCAGGGCCATGACCTCGGCGTGCTGCAGCAACCACACAACAGTCATCACTTTGTCCTCACAGAGTGGATGCACACGACCAGGCTGTTTGTTTTAATTTAATGATTATTGTTAATAATATAATAATGGTAAACAGTGATAAGTGACATAAGACTGGAAACACTCGGAGGAGAGTGTAAGGCGATGGTATAGAGGTTAAACAAAAAAGAAAATGGCAAAAAATATATTTTACACTGTACAACTGTAGTCTGAACTTTAAACAGGAATAACTAGTTAGCAGTAAAACCATGCAGTAGTACGAAATCTCCTGCGGCCCCAAAATCATTTTCTCATTCTCTGTTTTATGAATTTTAAATCATGACAATCTCAACTTTAGTAAAACTTTCCCAGAGCCTAGAAAAGCAATTTCTATGTGTGTGACTTCATCTGTGTGCTAAGTCTATGGGACAAGCATGCAGGGAAAAAGGACACTAATGCACATATGCATGTGCACTGACCACACACAAGTGCTGCATGTGCTGGGTGCGTAACTTCGATTGAAATGAATGGGCACCCAACTGCCAACAGACACTCAAACTTCAGAATATAATCTAAGAACAACCAATAGTTATATTGCACAACATACTTTTATCTGCTGTCTTCATTCAGTGTCTTCTGATGCTACTGATGACTCTGAGGGAAAAACAGCAAATGCACTCTAAATAAGAAAAATATCAATCATGCAGATAATCACTTGTACTCAGTGGTGGAAGACCACAGTGTAAAAATACTCTGTTACAAGTAAAAGTCCTGCAAATGTTTACTTAAGTATAACTACAGAAGTATTAGCATCAAAATATACTGAAAGTAAAAGTACTTATTATGCAGAATGGCCTATTTCAGAGAATGTATATTATATTAATGGTTTATAATTATTGATGTGTAGCATCATTTTAATCTTGCAGCTGGTTAAGGTGGGGCTAATTCTGACTTCTGACACTGCTCGTTGTACAAATGTACAACGTATGCCTCATTTCGTGCAGCCTTCAGTACTTTCCACTACAAGAGTTTTAATCCATGAATTCCAAAAGTGAGTCATTCCAAAGTTATCTTATATAATACCATACCACTTTTTTCCTCTAATAGAATTAGCTAATTATTACCACACAATATTTAATAAGGGACTAAGTTTATCACTTTCCTGCAGTAATTCTGTCATCAATTACTGTCTTGCATAATGCATGTTTATCTACAATGCACTCCGAGAAGAGAATTTGAAATACTTGTGTGCTACAGTAAGGAATGCCAGGTCCAGGAAAACTTATCCCAACAAGCTATTCAGACAATTTATGTTGGCATTTCTGAAGTCACTGGTAGTTTTTCTCCTCACAGGCTGTTTTATACATTCGACTGGAAACCAACTGAGTGCTCACTGCGGGGGAGAGGAGCGGAGAGAGAGGTGGATGATTTAGATGAGGGAGAGGAGGGTGAAGACAGGAGAGGTTGCTCAATTGGGATTTAACCCAGGATAAAGCTATCTGGGTGTGCATGTTGCATGGCCAGCGCCAGGATTTTTTCACTCCCGGTGCTAAGGGGGAGCTTGACCAATACGTGGGGTTGCTTAGAAACAGTCGATTTTCATGACTTCAGAGTTACTTTATAAGGAAGTTCTCGTTTTTTCAATATAAGCAGATATGGCACACAGCACATTCAGTATAAATGTAGTTTTTTTTAGCTTATTATTCTATTCCATATGCATAATCAGACAACTGTGTATTGGTAATAATGTTTCAAATTAAATGTCTATCACGTCAGAAATTAAATTAATAATATCCACGTGCAGCCACAACATGAAGTGCAATGCATTTAGCCTATGCATGTTAACTGCACACACTTGTAAAATGAACTGGCTATCATCACACTGTTATATTTCTATAACGTGTGTGAGGGCACACTCCAGACACCCCCAGCCCACACACACACACACACACACACACACACACACGCGCACGTCGTCAGGTACACGCGTGGCACAAGCACGCAGCCAGGGATCGGATTGCGAACAGAATGGCTGGTTGTTAACTTTCACATATTTCTTTATTTAAAAATAAAGAAATACTAAAATGCTTGAGGGGGCTTAACTGGGGCTACGCAGATTAGTGACGTGGCTATCCCTACGTCATATCCATGGACTGGGGTTCGCACAGTTCCATGATGTAAGATTGAGTTGTTGAAATACTGAAAGACACATGTTAATAGTTGTCGGACATAAAATGGGCTTTCTGGCAGTTCATGTGTACAAGGATTAAATAAATTAGGTATATGTTAGGAGCAGGACACTCTTTCAACATTTGTGTGTGTTTCTGTTCTTTTGTAAGTGTGTAGGTGTCTGGCAGCAGAATAAAGATGTTGTCCGTCTTTCTTGACCTGACTTTGTTCCTCCCATCACTGGACACAACCCAGTTGGTTTGTGGGAAAACCTGGAGTAAATTATAAATTAAATAGGGATAATTATCTCTAAGAACAAAAGGGAGAGGCAGTTAACATTTCTTTCAGTTTTGCAATGTGGTGAGACAAGAGCCAAAAAACAGACACTTTATAAATTTAGCATATGCTATTAGTATATTAAGAATATATGCAATGCTGCAAAATAATGCTAATAATAGGGCAATAACCAGGCATTAAATGGCAGAGAATAAGGATATAATAATCAATTTATGTTCATTTTTAATATTTTTATAACATAAATTTTACATGACGTCTTATGTTTTAAATTGACTTTGAAGTAGTGTCCACTAAGTTACAGAAAATATTTCATTCACAGCTGCAGAGGATTTTTTCCAAATATTCACTCTCAGATGTTGAGCAACAGCAGAACTGCAGCAATCACATAATGCATGCACGGGGAACTTCTGTGGTGGCGACATCTTTATGAAAATGACCCCACTCGCACGCAGGCTTTTCCAAAAAAACTACAGAGTGGAAAAAATGCAATTAAAGTTTTTTAAATAGATTTAGATCTAACAGAGCAAAACACAGAAAGAGTGAAGAACACAGTAAAGAGAGTAAAGCAATAAAGTGTATTATTTAGTAGTAATTCAAATTTAAATTAAAATATGTTGTAACAAAAAAAAGAGGAAGATGAAACTACTGATGACAGTCAAGACAGTAATTCAAAGCACATTTTATGCCAGCAAACAATTTGTAGGAGTATCAAAGGTCAAAATGTCATTATAGTGGGGAAATTTTGAGTCATCCCTGCTGTAGTGAACTGAAATTACGCCCACTTTACACAGAACTAGGAGCTTTAAATGACTTCCTCATGCAGTTCTAAAGCTTAGGTTTTTTCTTTTTTTTCTGCATAATGGAAGTCCCCATGTGGTCTCTCCAGTACGTCAGCTGTGCTTTATCCTGGTCTGGGAGTGTTTAGTGTCCAGTGGTCAGTGGCAGGGTCACAGCTTAATCAGGACAGGCAGGAGTCCTATGTGTGTGTGTGTGTGTGTGTGTGTGTGTGTGTGTGTGTGTGTGTGAGTTCACTGCTAAGGTCAGGCTCTAATCAGTCTGAATTGAGACTTGGGGCACATAAAGGTCCTCAAAGGGGCCTGAAACCAAATCAAAATGTCTCCCCTTTTACTGCACAGGCCACATGTGTAAAAGGCCAAATGTCTGTTTGTGTTTTGTACCTGTATTCATTCTTCCCCTCACTCTCATCATTCTCTTCTTGTAGTTTACTCCCTTTTTATCTTTCCTATCCTACTTTACTATCTTCTCTTTTTCCCTCCTGTCTCATCCTTTGTCGCTTTTCCTCTGTATTTCCCTTTTCCATTACTTATTGTTCTTTCCCCTCTTTTTCCTCCCTTACCTCCTTTCTCCTTCCTCTCTCTTTTCCTATTACTTCCCACTCCCTCTTCCCTTCTCCTTCTTCCTCCTCATCCCCTTTCCTGCCTTTTCTGTCATTTCTCCTTTCTCTCCCTCCCTCTCTGTCTTAACTGCCTTCCCATCCACTCCCTCTCTATTCATCTCTCCGCTTTTCTTTCTTTTCCTCCTTTTCTCACCCTGTATTTCCTATTCTCTGTTGTTCCTTTCTTCAATCTAATTGTCTTTTCTTTACATACATCTCCTCTCTTTTCTCTTCTCTGTTCTTCTTTTATTTTTAAGAGGCAGTTAATTTACATTTCACTTGTTACCCCCCCCCCCAAAAAAAAAAAAAAAGTTTGAGTAAAACTAAAAATAAGACTAAGAGTCTACAGCCATGCCAGCAGCTCTGTAACGCTGATTACCATTAACATATACCTTTAGCGTGTTGGTATGCTAACATTTGCTAATTTGCAGTAAACAGAAAGCACAGCTGGGGATGGGATGTCATTACAGATGGGAATATCATTAGTTTTGCAGGTATTTGATCATAACCCAAAACAAACATTGAACAAACTCAAACATTTTGACTGAATGATAACTCTAGAGAAAAAGTCAGGGGATCACCAATGTATTTAGGATTCATCCTCTGTGGACCGTGAATGTCTGGATCAAATTTCCATTCAATATTTGTAGAGATATTTTCACTCTAGACCAAAATGGTGGACCAACCAACTGACCAACTGACATTGCCACCCTATAGCCCGACTGCAATACTGTGGCTAAAGAGTTTAAGTTTACTGTTATGCGAATTATGGTGGTTGTGATTAACTGCAGCGTATGGAGCATTTAGACAGTTCCCAGTTCTTCCTGGAATAAAGTTTTGACCTCTTGTTCAATTTCCTTAACTTGGAAGATGGAGGAGAGAATTATTAGAGCTGTGTTTGTGGTGGGATTTCTTAAATTTTATGACCCATCCCTAACAGCATATAAAGTTTTTGAAAAGCCAAATAATCCATGGAGGAAAGTGATGGAGGCCGTTGGTCCTTCTGCTTACACATATGTGCACTTATAGCAAACTCTGGTCGAATATTTTATTATTTCTTTCTTTCTATTATTTGGGCCAAAAAAGGGCGTCACTTTGTGTTGAAAAGTGGTGGGGACATAAGGGCTCAGATGAGAAAAAAACATTTTTAAAACGGTCTTCAGCATGTGCGATTTTAGGCAATGTAATGAGGTTGGGGTGTACATAATTAGAAAAATACTCTTTAAACTGTTTCTCTTATATTTACATTGCATTACATGTTTTCTTTTTCACAGCGCTCTCATTTGTTAGTTAACATTTCTTATTGCAAGCTATTTTTCAGAACATTTTTAACTTTTAAAAAGTCATGGGGACAAAATCAGCCTTTTCAAAAAGTGGTGGGGACATGTCCCCAGCGTCTCCAGTGTATATGACACCTATGGGGCCAAATGAAATTAACACAAGCGAATGATGTTACAAATTATCATTAACATCACAGATGCTTGGCCCAAGACATCCAGTGAAATGCCGTGAGCAAAGTTGTTCTCTGTATGCATTTGGTAATCGAGTGGAAATAATATCACTAACAAACAAAACAAAGAAAGAACCACTTTAAAAAAAATCTCAAAACATCACAAACAAACAAACACAAACCATAAAAATAACAACACACAGTCTAAAATAGACTGATGTGTTTCTAAGTATGTGGCCAAACATGTAGGGCTGTGTGGAAACTGGGTCAGTACATTCCCCTGCTCACAGAGGCAGCAGCTGTTGCAAAAGTATTTTTCTCAATTTATTTCTTTTTTTCAATTGATGGAAAGCGCTCCGTGTTTGATTTCTGTTCATTCATGCTTAAGCGCTCCTCATGCAAAGCTTGCATGCAACTTGTTCCAAGTCAGCTGGTTTTTTGAAAAACATTTGACAGGAACCTGAAGAAGGGCCAAACAATGTGTGGCCTTGGTTTGAAATTATACAAGTTTATCTTCATTTTTCTCAGAATTGAGTTTGTGACATTAAATATGGGCGCATAAATCTAAAGCCTGCATCCCTATTTAACTAAGAAATTATACATTCTTTCTCATACTAATGAATGTATGTTTTAAGTAATACAAGACATTTGTGCTTGATGCGATAACGTTTTCCGCTACACTTTTAGCTAGTGCTTGCTAATGTTAGTCTTGGGCTAGTCTCTCCTCACTACTGCTCTTGTGCTACTGTTTTTCTACATTTTAGTATGTGGCAGGTAAATATTTCTGTGATTTTACTGCACAAGTAAAACAAGAACTAAACACACTGTACCTCACTAGAAAACCAATTGTTGTTTCCTGTGTTAGGCCCCATTGCACACACTCTTAGCTCATCTAATTATGATGTAATAGGCCTTTTCCTCTGGAGACATTTTGATATGTAAAAAAATATATATATAAAATGAATGATGGCTGAATTCCATTTAGCTGCTTCAGTTTCAGGGTCCTGGTATTGTGCATGCTGGCTCACTGTCACTCTCACTTAGTGGGACACTTGAATAGAACTGAGAACTATTGTTATTAGTAACACCTGTGCTTTCAAAATGTCTGCTGTGAAAAGGGCCTATAACAACAACTAGGTAAAGAGAATCTTCAAAATTTCAAAGTGGCAATTTCTCACAATTACCACCTTTTAGCCACAGCAGCTGCTGTTCGGTAAAAGGTGGTTTGCTTTCAGTTTTGGTTTGGAAGTTATGCAAGGTAACAAATACTGTTATACTAACGTCCAGTGAAAAGTGTAAAAAATGTTGCATATGGAATCTCATAGTTCTCCATTTGATGTAATGAAGTCACCTTCCAAAATGATGAATGAATGAATGAATGAATGACTAATTTGTAGTGTATGTTTTCTGTGAGCTTGATACATCTTCAGTGGTAACTAGCCACAACCATCCAATCAGAGTGGACAACGGCTTTTGTCTCCCCCTGCCTACTTATGGCTTCTGAAAATTACCAAGCTAACACTTAATGTTCATTTCACTGGTAACAATGCAACTTCTATTGTGCTACAATCTCATTATATATATTTTTTGTAACATAGTGTTGCTTAACGTACATACTCAGGTGAGTGTTGACACTGTTCAGTATATTACATTCCTTATTTGCTCTCTCTCCACTCATTCTGACTTTCCTCATTCACTTTGTCCTTTACTGTGTCTCTACTCATGTCAACTCCATTATCTGGGTTTCTACTCTTATTGCCAAGAAACATGAAACATTTATGAAGCCTCAGGCACATACACAAACACACCAGCTGTCTCCTTGCCTTGCGCCGCAAAATTGTTCTCCATTCACTATTTCTGCCCTACCTCCCACATTGTGAATTCATGAACTTCTGCCCTGCCATTCCCAATCATCACTCAAGGAGCACCAGTCTGATTTGTCAAAGTGACGCAATGTCAAGATGCTGGTAAGTGGTCTTACGTTTCATCTCCACTGACAGCTTGAAGAGCATAATTCAGCCCCGTGAGGATCTTGTGAGGCGCAAAGAAGGTCCTTCACTCAGACAGTACAATTCAGTCAGACAATTGAACGCAATTCTTAAACAGAGGGAATTCTGAGAAGTATGGGGTTCCTTTCAGAGTGAATTACATTGTTCAAGAGTTTGGATGGCGAGACTAAGACACAAAAGGATCCTTCGTGGGATTTTTAAGAGCAAGCACCATGTTTGAAACCCATATGAGTGTTGTCTGTGATTGGTAATGACATTGAGGAATTTAGTTAGAAAAAAGAAGAATAAAATTGGTTTTGTTTAATCAGCCCAGCTCCTCATGTTCCTCTTACAATCATGTGGTTGAAGAGGCATTTGTTCTCTCAGGTCATTTCCAGTTACCAGTACAATACAGGGAACACTCAGGATACAAGGATGGTAAGATGGCGTTGATGGTGTTACAAATGAATTAATTTAGCTCTTGAACACTCACTCTGGCCTCTGCTTCTTTCTTCTGCTGCTTTCTCACATCTGTTTGTCCTTCAAAAAGAGTCTGCATTTGGATAAGTGTTGTCCAATCGTGAGCCATAGAGCTGAGAGCACTCCACTCCAACAACAACACAGATCAGAACAACTTCAATCACAACTGGTCACGAACTTGTGAAATCATTTGGTGTGTTGTTTGCTTTCAAAAAAAAACAAAAATAATAAAAAAAAAACAAAAACGTAATTCTCTTTGTCTTTGGAATTTATTAGCATAACCAATGTCGTTATTTGTATAAATTGTAATTTCCCACTTAAGTTGCTGTGCAATCTTGTTGTTGCAAACAACACGCATGTACAAAGTTTTTGGAAATGATCCCATGGTTCAAATTACTGAGAGAAAAAGAAGCCAATTATGATTTTACTGTTACAACATACTTTTGATTCATGCTTTTTTTTATAACAGAGAGCTAGCAAAAAGCCACATTTGGTTTGGTTTATGCATGTATAATCAACATGTAAACAGAATAAATGCAACACAAATAACATTTGTTATTCAGTATCATACATTTAAACTTGTTGGCTGCAGTCATAATCAGTTCTTTGGTTTGAAATGAATAAACTTCATGTTCAAGCATTATAATAATTATCCAGAGCAATCTGGATTAATAAACTTCCCCATTCATCTTTAATATTTTAAAACATTAAATGAATGCCACATTAATAGTGACAAATTATAACAAAAACCCACGAACAATCACTGGCAGCCTCTACTGACCTCTACACAACATTTTACATTATGTACCACTGAATCTGATTTAGTAAGAAATCTGCTATAGTGCTTTATGGCACTAAACAAGAGCAAACACAGATCATATTTCAGAGTTTCTGGCAATGGCACACAATGAAACCAGAGAATGGCAGATGGAAAAATCCTGTCAAAAATGTTTGTCCTATAAAAGATGCAAAAAAAACTTGTGCCTAAAGACAAGGACAAGTATCAACATCTTTATTTCATCAGTAAGCATCAGTGTTTACTCGAAACATGATCTTAATTTCAAGCAGCACAGTACCACTGGAATGAGATGTCAGCGCTGTGGTCTCATTTGTCTACAGTAATTATACAAAGGTGTTTTGATTATTTTCTCAGTTGTATATTAATGATGCATTTTGAAGGCACTTATCCAATTTTTTTTAGTGGAGGCTGATAAGAAAATTGGGAGAGACCACTGTACAAAAACATCTCAATCATGGTATGATTAAAAGAGAAAACATGCATTTCCAATTGCATATTTGAGGTTTTGTTGGCATAATGTGTTATCTAAAATATAGCCAAAATATGCACTTTTAGTATATATTCATGAATAAGACATTTGATATCCTGTTGTTATTTACTAGGCTGGGTGGATACTAAATATCTACCAAAGATCAATTTCACAATCAAAACCTATAATAAAATATTCATGCAAGGATATCCACTGTTTGTGGGCCTTGCAATGATGTGACAAAAGCTAAGACAGGGAATCAAACCAATATTGTTGTGAGCACACAAAGACACAATTGACTCTTTGTGTCACTCCACTGATCTGCCAGGACATGACAAGCTCCTCTATAAAACCAGAACCTGAAGCGCACATGGGAGCCCCTTCCCTGGCACAAACGAGCCCTCAGCACAGCTACGAGACACGCTGTCATCTCAAGCACCCGGCATTCCTCCCAACACTTCAGCACTCCTCTCTTTCCCCACATTCTGCTCTCAGTCTATATGAAACATACATGGAAGCCTCTTTCATGTTACGAACAAGTGTTCCCAAAAGACTTGGGGGTTGCAGTAACACTGGCACCTTGAATGGCTCTCCCTCACTCTGTCATGACCTCTATGTTCACGTGTAGGCTTGCTTGTGAATAGAGGGGGTGTCGGGAATGTACCCCACAACTTAATTAAACTTCTGAACACGTCCCATTGACGCTGAAAGGGTTAAGAAAGGCCAAGTATGCACAGGGCCCACAGCAGAGATAAATGTAGAGATGGGGATGCATGTCCTTTTTGTTTATTTTGTCTGTGCTATTTCATTCATTTATAGCCCATAAATCATAGAACTTCTTGATGTCTTCATTATCTTGAAAAAGTCAGCTGGTGGCAAGTCTTCCTCAGTGCTCTTATAGGTACATCACCTACAGCTTCCTTAAAGGACCAGTTCACCTAAACTACAAAAACACACATTCTTTTTGTAACTTAGGTGAATTAAGCATTTAGCCACATTTAAAAATCTGAAACAGTATACCTTTTTGAGCAAGGAATCTTCTACAATCTTGGGTTTACATTGAACCTTACCTTGAGAGTCTGTTGTGCGTCAAGGAGGGACGGTTCACTTGGAGCGCTACTGCTCTCTCTCTCCCTCTCGCTCTCTCTCTCTACTGTAAAGGCGTGGTCTCTCTCTCTCTCTCTCTCTCTCTGGCTGAAACAGACTTCTGTTGGGCAGCTGTTGGAAGCGAACGGAAGGAGCCAGGAGTCAGTGAAGAGAGAGGACACCCAGCTCGGTCAAAGAGCCTTTTACGCACCGGGGTGAGCTTACCTGAAAACGACAAATGTTGGCATCGTGAGAAGAGGGATCCAGCAGTTTTTTTCCCTAAATTATCCTGGAATGTTTGATTGTCGGCATTTTGAAATTATCAGTTAAAAGCCAGAAGACATCTTCTCAGCAGAATGAAGGGATTTACACCTTTCTTCCAAATGATTTTTGTTGCGCTACTTGCCGCCAACGTCTCAGCGACCAAGTTAAATGTACCTCGACTGAGACTGTCATACAAAGGTAATTAAGTGATCAATTATCTATCTATCTATCTATCTATCTATCTATCTATCTATCTATCTATCTATCTATCTATCTATCTATCTATCTTCACACAAATGCTTTCTATCACCGTTTTGTGCGCGCGCGTGTCCTACAGGTGGCATTAATTGGTGATCTTGACCGTCTCCTGCGTGGTATTTGGAGTCTTCTCTCCTCTAAACAACAACTAGCTGTTTTATGTTTTTATGAATATTTCAAATGAACACCCTCCTGTTAACGATGCTTAAAGGCTTTTTAAAAAATCTTTTATTTGTGCATTTATCTCAAACCATTATCTTCGCTGTGGTCCGAGCTGGAAGTTAAATCAATGTTTTGGCTACTGTTTTGGGGGGTTTATATGTTTAAGGAGGCACACATACGTTAATTTGTTGGTTTCCAGGTTGGAAGCGCTGTGCAGTGCAAGCGGGGTGTCCAGCCAGAGGAGATTTTGGCTGAGGTTCATCGTTCTGCAGTGGGATACACCGGGGCGCGATCGTCTCATTATAAAGGTTTATTAAGAACGGGATCCGCAACGAAATACCTAGGAAAGATGTTACATAATTATCGTTTATATACATATTGCTTTGCTTCTATTAAATGTCCTACAGAGGTGGATTTAGTCTGTCACACAAGGTTCAGACTGTCCAAAAGGCTTTTTGTTCTCACATGCTGAATGTTAAAATAGTTTCATATCTTGCCAAAATTGAAACATTGCCATATACAGTATCTTTTTGGCCAGTTAACATGCCCTCTTTCCTCCTCTCCCCCTCTCTAATCTAAGCCCTGTTTTTGGCCATGACTCACTCAGGTTTAATGATAATAAGGACCCAGTGGGTGTGTGTGTGTGGTGTGTTTAAGTGCTATTGACTGTGTTGTTGCCAAACCGTGCTCATTGTTTCGTTTCACTCAGGCCAGAGTGGGTCTGCAATCATCATCAGCGATAGATATCACACAGGATTTCCTCCCGTTCAAATCCATGTTTTCAGGAGAAAAGTCACCATCTGAGTTTACTGGTCTTCCTGTTGGCTTGACTGGAAGTACTGCTAGAGAGAGAGAGAGAGAGAGAGAGAGAGAGAGAGAGAGAGAGAGAGACTGATAAAGAAATGAGAGAGAACACCTGCAAAAGAACATTTGTGGGTTATTAAATCTGTTGTCTGTCTGTCTGTCTACAAAATTATATCTTAAAAACTAGTAGTCATATTCATGGTCATGCAGAGGATGAACCCTAATGCTTTAGGTGACCCCTGACCTCTCCTTTAGTGGGTTGACAACATCAGGGCAACATTTCCACTTATGCACATGATATATAAAAAATAAATCTAATGGACAAATCATCATGAAATCTTATGAGCACATTCATGCTCCCCAGAGAATGAACCATTTCCTTTTTCAACAGTTTTCCTCTTGTGCCACCCCCTTTAGGCCAAAATATAAACTTTGCACAACAGATATCTTATAGTAAGTAGATCACCATGAAATTTCCTGCTAATTTGTTAGTATGTTGTTTGTAACATTAACTGTAACACTTTTGTGTTGTGGGATGTAATGTAAGTGAGGTGCCATATTGCAGTTACATTATTGTGTGTCCAACATGTGAGAAAGTTCATATCATAGTTTTGTCACTGTATAATTTATATGATTGCTCCACTTTATTCCAGACATATTCAGTGGATTTTGACAGGTTTTAATAAGTTTCCTGGAAGTGATTTTAGATGTAGGAACCTTGCCATACCATTACGTTTACAAAACAATATTTTTAGTCTTCAAGAGATAATATTTAGGAAATCCTGCAACACAATTGAGGACTGGATGCAGAGTGCAGGGAACCTCTGTCGTGAAAAAACAAAGTCATGCCCTGGGCAAACACTAGAAGTGGAAAAAGCTGTGCCCACGAGAGTGAGTCACTGCCCCTTTTTCAAAGTATTACATAGATCCATTTTCACTTTGGTCTAGCAATAAACAGCACCATATAAAACCAGTTTTTCTTCATGACTTGCCATTGAAAAACACTCAACTCTCATTTTGCGAGTGTGGGAAGAAACTCCGTCTATAAGATTCTCATTAGTGACCAACCAGTTTCTCGCTTCCTGTCTAGATGACCTCACATTTGACCCCATAGTTTGCCCTGCTTTACATAATTTCCCCCTCGACTCAAGTCTCTCTTTTCCTTGTTTGACTTTGTGTCTCATCTTTTCACTCACTTAGTTTAATTTCTCACTCCTCTCTCTCACACCACTGTTCTGTCTTTCCCCTCTGTTTGTGTGTCTTTTCCTCTATCACCCCCTCTCTAATTTAACCCGGAGAAGCCCAGAGGGTGTTTGTAATCCCAGGAGGATGTAGAGGTAATTTAGCGACAGGAAAAGCTGTCATTATCTCATTTCAATCAATTAGTGGGGTAGAAGTTCAAGCAGGAAGAAGGCCATTTTTACCTCCGAACTATTAAAGCACTTGTACTCCTCTCCTCTGTGTGTACTTCAGACATCCCAGTTGGCACTGATTTAGTGATTTGCATTGCATTTGATTTTCGTTTTCACCGTCATAGGACACTGTATTTATCTAACATTAATATGTTTAGAGAAAATCCTAGATCATAATTTTTGAAAACCTAATTTGCAATTCAAACTCTCGACAACAAAAGTGAGAATGTGTGTGTGGGTGTGTTCATGTGTGTGTCTTACGAGGTGACGGTGAGGCGTCGAGGTATGTGATGTGTGTGTGGTTGGCTGGACTCCCAGCCCTCTGCCAAGCATCTATACCAATCTCCCATCATGCATCTCTCCCTGCCTTTCTCTTTCTGTCTCTGTATGTCTTTCATTTGTCTTCCTCTCCCCTCAATCTGCCTGCTTCATTTATTCATTTGAATTTCCTGTGTCTATTTGTGTGCAACTCACACTGACTTTCGACACGCACACACACACACACACACACACACACACTCTCTCTCTCTAACACAATATTCACTTTGTCTCGCCAAAGGCAGGGGGCCACTTGAACACCCCAATGCACACATCAGTGTCCTATTTTGATCAGATTGCATTAGTTCTCAGTGTGAAGGGTTGTGTTTGTTTCCACTTACAGCCTGTGAATTAATGAGTTTGTTTTCTCAGTCTGCGTTGCCCAGATGCATACATACAGACGGGTATTAGTGTTGTTCTTAGGCGGAGCGGAGTAATCTGTCACCGGGAGTCTGTTGGAGACTCTGGAGCTGCTGGAATGTAGGGTGTCTCCCGTCCTTTTATCTTTTAGTTCTTTTCCTTTCTTTCTCCATTCTTTTTCATCTTTCTTTCAATTTTGCATCCATCACTCCCTGCCTACTCCATGTAATAGCTCGTTCATTGCAATCTTCCTCTCTCCTGCTTTTCCCGAGTTCAGTTTAAGTGCTCCCAGGCCTCTGGACCAATCTAAAACCCAGCAAAGGAGAGAAAAAGAGGAAACAAAAGAGAGAAACTTGAAGGTTTAGCAACCAAGCCGACTGGCTTGTCAGACACGTTTTTAAAAAATATTGGAAAGAAGAGAGGGTTTTGGGTGTTTTATTGTTTTGGTAATGGTTGACATGTGTTTAAATTTCAAATGTTTGTGTAAGTTCTTACAGTCACATATAGTCAAGGGGGTCTTTAGCCAGCAGGCTCAATAGCCAATGTTTTAAGTTTACAGTACATGAACTTTAGTCCAAATTGTTTAATAAGAGAAAGAAAAAGTAGAAATGGTAAGAAACAGTCTGAAAATAAAGTCCTGGTCCAGGTGAAAGTTGTAATCCTTTATTGATTTCAGCTGTAAAATCCACTTTAGTTACGAAGAGATGTATTTAAAGAAGTTTTACACAGTTTGATAAAATCTTGAAGCTTTCAAGCAAGGATGGAAGGGCATCTTAATGTCACCGAGATGTTTCTCAAGTTTTGTATGTTTGTGTCCCAAACTTATTGACTGGAGCACCCTTATAATGACATTTAATAAGTCTAAGTAATAATACGTCTTTAATAAGTCTTAATTAGTATATATCATAGTAGTGTGTGTTATGTAAGTGATAATACCCGACAAGTTGTATGCTCCATGATTGTAATGGATGACACGGGCTAAGAACGGCTATGTTCCATTACTATCATGGAACGTATTCATTTGGAGGCTATCATCCCACTAATATCGTGGCCACTTGCCAACAAAATGCCTTATGTAATCAAATTTCAATCCGTTTTACATTCACTCATATATCCATCCATCCATTAGCTATACCCACTTATCCTTTAGAGGGTCGCGTTATGACAAACACATTAATATTACCTTTTAATATACACTCAGTAACTTTGCCCTGCTTAACTTCAAGTCTCCAACAAGCTATGCAATTCAGGCCTCTTGTAATTGATTTATGATGGATATACTATAAATATATTGTTTTGAGATATTGAGTGGAGAGTATTGCAGTTTTTTTCGAAGTCAAGGGGAGGGTCCAAAGAAATTATTAATAAGGCTCGAGAGGACATTCAACCCCACTCCCCACTCCAACAATTTCGTATTGTCCCTTTTAAATGTGCCATGTGTGTAAAATGCCCATTCTCTTGTGTCATTCCTGCTGCTGTGTGATGGCTACAGATATAATAAACAGATTGCTCATGACATGAGAACATAGACTCAGCAAAGTGAAAGAGACTAAACTCAACATACCTGAAGGTGTTTTGTAATTTTGGAGAGATCTCTGTGTGTGCGCGCTTCCTTTTTGTAATGTTTATATACCAATCTTGGAGTTTTCATTAGTGTGGCTTTGTGACTGTGTTTAGGCGACAAGAGAGCAAGAGACAGAGCTTCAAAGTGGCTGTCTCACGCCAAAAACAATATTACATTGAGAGCACAAATTAAGTAATTCGTGCTCATGAATTATTAAATCGAGAGCACAAATGAGTAATTTGAGAGCACGGATTAGTTTTTTTGTTTTTTGCCATGACACCTCCTGGGCTTCGTAATGTCCAGAGCATATTTAGGGCTGATGAGCAGTAACATTTACCTTGATAAACAGCATGGCTAAGGCTATGCACTAAATCTAGAAACAAAAGTTACTAGAGCATATAGCAACAAAATATTATAAAACAATATTTGTATTTTGATTGCTAGGGAGTGTATAAGAGTGATAACCAACTCTGGTCTATGCGGTTATTGCTAGTTTGTTTACTTAATTCAGTGACTGGACTATAAGAAATCCAGATGATTTCTTTCCTATAAAGTAAAAATGTTGAGTTGTTGCTGAGTTTTTTTTTTTTTTTAATCTGTTAAGCATTTATGTGTGTGTCTGTGTAGGTGTTACTGTGTAGTTGTGTATGAAGTGCAAAATATGCATGTTTGTGTGTGTGTGTTTGAATTTAACTGTGTTAACATCTGTGTGGCTCAAGGTGTGTACTTGTGCAGCTCTCATGTGACAAGATGGTGGCCTGGCTAGATCACAGACAACGCACAGATGGAGGAATTAGGGGCTGGGAGTGAGCGAGAGAATTGACAAGGTGTGAGAGATGGGGAGCTGGAGAAAGGATTGAGATGAACACAGGGCCAGATCAGAGAGCACAGATGGAGAGGAAGCTGGGGCCTCGGAAAGAGCCTGTTTGAGGGAAAAGAAAAAGGACAGAGTGAGTGAAAGAAAAATAGGAAAAGTCAGAAAAAAGAAAGAGACCTAAAAGAGAGAATCTACAGATCTATCAGAAAGCCACGAGGAGGTCCAAGATAAGAAAACCTTTGTGTATGAAATCCTATATAAGCACTGTTGATGAAAATATCTGTCCTTGATTGTTTCTGTTGGCTGAGATTGAACCACAACTTGTCATGCCCACAAAGAATAACCCCACTGCTGACTGTTCCTGTTATTGCTCTTGCTTATGAAGGAAATTACATTATAAGTGAGGCTGAGGCTCATTTCTTGGCAGAGCAGATTTTAAATGAACTTGGAACAGGATGGTAGTTCAAGTGTTTTTATCTCCATCAACATAAAGTAGTAGCAGGTTTCTTTGAGGCCAGTAAACACAATTTTAGTATTATGTATTATCACCAGGGAGAGGAGGCAGACAATGCACCTCACCTATTATTTATTATATGAAAGAACATGGCCAAGAAATATATATTATATCATGGCCATAGAAAATACTATACAACTTTCTTTGCAGTTGGTAAAATATATTACAGTAACAGTCAACTGTCAATGGTGAAACTGATCTAATCATGGGTAAACAGACCACGAAGAAACAACTTTTAAAACTGGTTGATAATTTCTTTCAACTCCAAGGTATCCTGATGTAAAAAACAGTTGAGGCAGAGGAAAGAACGCGCCATTCATTATTTCATATATCAGCACATTTCGTCTTGTATTCTCAATTACATAAAGCATGGATTTAGGTTTTAGGCTTATGTATTTTACAGGACAAAACATATTTCAAAATAAAATATTGTAAACCTAGATATTTAAAGCAGTAGTCGGCAACTTGGCATTTTGGCAGCCACTAATGGCAGCAGGAGATGACTGCTTGCATTTTTGAATGGTTGACAAACATATTTAACAAGAAATCATGTAAAATTATGTCTATAAGCTAAGACCTACAGTAAATGTCTTCCTCTTTAGTGCCTTATGGAGACAAAGGTGGTTAAAGGATGAGGCTCACAATATTCTATATTTTCTAATTGTCAACAACTGTCATGAAAAGACCAAACCCAACAATGAATTGATCCTACTAAGTATTGTCTGTGCAGCCAAAACATGATGTAGCCTATTAATCTTTTCCATAGACCTCCACTTGTTGTAGTTTATTGTAAGTCAATACTTGCCAGAGTTCACCTGATAACTAATAAAAGTAGCACCTAATAAAAGTTGTTTAGTTTTACATAGTCCTAGTACAGCTTTAAGATATAGCTAAACTCTGAAAAGGTCAATTGTACTAAGTATAAATTGTTCGGCTAAACTGCCTCTGGATAAACACCTACTAGCTACCCCTGGGAGATAAATCTAACACCCCATCACGTCCCTTAAAGTCCAAGGACAGACTGATAAACCCCTGCTGGATTCAAATGGCTTAGCTTTGCTGCAAAACATGTCAAGATAAACACTGCATTGATACCCCTTAAAGGTCAATGCCCACAAGCCTCTCCAAGGCTCAACTGCCTGAACCAGGACTGCACTGTGAATTAAAACATGTGCCCTGAATGCTGGCACGAGTCAACGGGCTGAAAGATGAACGGAAAAGGGGAATGTCCATGAAAGAGAGGAAACATCAATGAGTTTCAAAGAACAGAGTGAGAAGAGGACAGAGGGTAAAGAGAGGGAAGTAATGAATGAAAGATCTGTGAATGTGGAGAGAAGACAAATGATGGTTCCATGAAAGAGTGAAAGTGAAAGAAAGACAGGAAGAGAGTGAATGAAAAGAGGAAACAGCGAGCATTGGATGGAGATGGAAATACCAGAGTAGGGCAGATAAAAAGAGGTCATGGAACCGTGGTGGAGAGAGATAAATGGATGAAAAAAAAAAAGACAGAGAGGGGCTAAGAAAATGAAAAGGAAAGGAAAAGACAGGAGGTTGAAAGAGTGGAGAGAAAGATGAGAGAGATGGAAGAATGACAGATAGATGGATAAAAGGACAAGAGAGGCTAACCTGAAGGCTGAAAGACACTGGTCCCTTTGAGAAGCAATGGTTGAGGGTTCAAGTCCCAACAATGTGGCTTTGACCATCTGTCATGTAGATTACTAAGAACTCCACTTACACACAGGAATTATGGGAGATATGTGTGTGTGTGTGTGTCTTGTGCACATAGCAGGAGTATCCTGTATCTCTTTCCTTTGTGAAATCTTTATGTCTATTCACTCTTGTTTGACTAGCATGTCCAAGTAAAAGAATAGGTGTGTGTGTGTGTGTGTGCGCGCACGCGCTTGTCTGCATATGTGCTAAGAGGCCAGCCTCTGTTCTGTTCTTGTTGTTTCCATTCTGTTTCAGCTACAAATACTATCTAAAAACCCCTATGTGTAGGATTTTGATCTGATTACAGCATCTTTGAAATTACTCTGAAGGCATATTTTTGTTTGTAGTCCCAGTGAACATGGGTGCATGAAATGTTCAGACCCAATGTGCCTGCTCCAAGAGCTGCAGTCACAAAGTAACAGCTTTATTTCGTGTAAACAATTATGTTTTTTGGAAAATGTAATGCCATCTATATCAGGATGTAGAAGCTAATGTTTTCAGCTGTTTTCCTACAGCAACCCCACATGGAAAGTAAGTAGTATTGTAGATATATGTTGGGTTGATTGTTTAAGGTAAGCCAACTGAAACCACTTGTTGGGGTGTCCTGGTGTGCCTGTCTACAACACAAGACTAAGAGTCTACAGCCATACTAGTATGACTAACATGCTCACAATGACAATGCTAGCATTCTGTTGTTTAGCAGGTATAACCATATTCTCCATCTAAGTTTAGCGTGTTAGCATGCTAACATTTGCTAATTATCACTAAACATATAGTACAGCTGAAGCTGATGGGACTGTCATTAGTTTGGAGGTATTTGGTCATAAACCAAAGCATTGGACAAATTAAACTTTTGACCTGATGATTGCGCTAGGTGAAAAGTGAAAGAATCACCAAAGTTATTACAATTCATCCTAAGGGGGACATGAATGTCTGTTCCAAATTTCCTGACAATCAATCCAATAGTTTGATGACGCTAGAGGAAATGTTAGGGAATCATTGTGGACATCAGGATGTTTATGGACCAAAAATGTATGTACAAAATTACATGGAAATCCATTCTGTAATTGGCAAGATATTTCAGTCCGGACCAACGTGGTAAAAAAATCCCCACTAACTACTAGTGAGCTGTGATGCAAATTGTGCTGCAAATGTTGAATAGCAAGAATAATTAACCTCATCAGTGAGTCCTGTGTGTTCTTACTGACACCCCAGGGTAAACATCACTATTCTTCAACCTACAGTCCCAAGTGAATACATATTCGATACCCATTCAACATACAATATGCCCATCCACTACCACTACACACTTTGTTGCTCCACATAAACACAACACTACTTACTACACTGGTACTGAACACTGACATTGAAATATGCTTAGTATAGATCTTTCAGGTTGTCAGGTTGCCATTGCAATTCCCCCACAATAAAATCCCAAAGCCAAAATAACGAGAGACTGGGGCCTGTTTCACCAAATTTGGGGCCTGTTTCACCAAAGTTGCAACATGCGAGCTGCAATCATTTTCTTATTGTTCATTTGATACATTTCACTCATTAGAACAAACACCATACTTGCGACACATGCATGTGTACAAACAGTGGTTGCAAATTGCTTTTGTGAAACAAGCCCCGGGTTTGAAAAGTAGTTGCTTAAGTGTCTCTAACTTCAACAAACATTTGGACGATATTACAGTACCAATATTGAAAATCTGTGGAAATGTAGTATTAAAATAAAAGTTTATATAACTTACATGGCTGTTTGTTGTACATGTCCACCCAAAGCTTTTTATGTTTTCAACAAATCACAGTTTCCTAATAACACCTTGTGAAAACTTTGTGCGCACTTGGACTAATGTTGAACTTGGCCTCCTCCTGTATGTCACCGTCAGCCAAGTGCATGCTGGGTCTTAGTGTTGAAATGACAAATGCCTTGCCAGTGTTTTATAGTAAGTCTTATTATTCCAACTTCAGAAAGAAACTCCCCTCCACCACCCTCTCTCTATGAGATAGATAAACATCCTCAGCTCTGCTCGTGTATTTTTTCACTGGAGACATTAAAGGATTACCAGGCATTACATATAGTACAGCTGGATCTTCCTGCAGAGAGCAGCAAGCACACAAAGAAAGCAAAACAGGAAGAAATAACCTACTACAACCTTCACCTACACACACACACACACACAAACCCGTGCAAAGAAGGTTCTTGTCAATTCAGTGTCATACCATTCGGCACTTTGGCTCAGAACAAATGGAAAGTGATAGAGAAACAGGCCAGAGGTGATGGGAACCCTCTTTAATGCACGATAAGAGACATTACATGTCACACACACTACGGTGCTGCTCCCCCTGCCATAGAAACAAACTCGCCCACTCTTGCAGCAATCAATTCGTTCCACTGGAGCTGCTGAGGAGAACAGCCGAGTACAAGGGACTCTACTGTGGACTGAAGCATCTATTAGACAGCAGCTGACACACACAAAGATCACAGTTATCTGATACCACAGGAACAGCTCTGTTCAGTGTGTGCATGCTTTAGGTGCATCTGATTGTTTGTATGTTAACTGACAGAGAGAAAGAGTGTTGCCTGATGTGTATCGCAACCAGAGGAATGTGTTCACTTAATTTGCCGCAGAACACAGCATCAGCTTTCTACATTAGCATTTCATTTAGTCTATAATTGAATCTTGAAATCTTTATTTTCGAAAAAAAATCTTGAAGTGTAATAAGATCAACGAGTCTGTTCCAATACAAATCGTCTGTCAAAGTGTCTTGTTCTAAGATACAGAAGCTCATTTGATAGAATAATCTTGAAGCAAGTTTGTAATGGAAACCGGTAGAAAAAATGATACAAAAAAAAATCTATATTGGCCTTTTCCCCCTCTTTTCTCAATAACATATAAAAATGAGAAGATTTTATAGTAAAACAAATTAGTTTTGACTAACCTCAAAAAGGAGAATTGAAACGTACTGTACAGAATTGCATGTGTGCCTGCACTTTGCTGCCTTCAATTAACAAAGTGTGTGCGAGACCAGCAGAGAGTTGGTGAAACTGTTTGTGCTGAAACACATGAGAGCCAACAGAGAATTTTACAGAGAGTTGGAGGCCTTGGATGAGGCATCGAGGGAGTGAGGGATGGAGGGACGAGAGTAAAATAATAAAAGTCTGACGTTTAAGGAGAGAATGAAGGAGAGAAATAATATTGGTCTGTAGTATGGGTAGGACTGATGAGGTGAGACAGAATATGGATGAGGAAGAAGTGAGGAGGGAGGATGACATATTTCTGAAGCGAAGGGAGGAAGGGTGACATTAAGAGAGGAAAAAAGCAGGGATGAGGAAAAGGATGAAGGAAAGCTTGGGTTAAGAGAAGTGGGGTTTGTCATGGATCATTTTGGATGAGAGAGATAAAATGAGAGAGAGGTGTGTGGTATGGGTGATTAATGGAGTAAGAGTGGATTCAAAATGGGAGGAAAAAAGATGAAAGTGGACGAAAGAGAAAGATGGGTAGAAAGAAAGCTGGCCGTCAGGGAGGAGGGGGGAAGATAAGGAGAGAAAGAGGGGAGGGAGAGATGATGAAATGGAGGGGGGAGGCAGAGGAGGGTGAGGGTTGATGAGAATCGAGGGTGATGAGGTAACACCCTGCTTGGTGTTTTGATTGGCCCAGCAGGGAAGATCGGGTAACAGGAACTCATAGGCATCCTGAGACGGCCGAGAGAGAAGAAGCCTTGAATATGTCTGTGTCTGTGTGTGTGTGTGTGTGTGTGTGTGTGAGAGAGAGAGAGAGAGAGAGAGAGAGAGAGAAGGAAGGAAAGAGTAGGAAAAAAAGGAGTAAGGAAGAAAAAAGAAACGGAGAAAGACAGAACTCTAAATCAGACTATACGGTCACTAGTGTTTGTGTGTGCTCCATCT